>JAUIMW010001526.1:0-12357 GCA_033557785.1 Enochrus cinctus
TTAAAATACGAGTGTGGGAAGGAACCCTTATTTCATTGCCACTTGTGCAATTACAAAGCTTCCCAGAGGTCGAATTTGAAACGACATATTATTAACAAGCACCATGAAGGTACCAATAAAATTTTAAAAATTATTTTTAAATAATATTTTTTGTTTATTTTAGGTGTTCCTGACATTGTACCATCTTTTAAAGCATCTAAGTTTCATTAGAAAAAAATATATATATTAATAAATACTAGATGTATTTTTAGTATTGTAAAATTTAAATTTGGTTTGTTATATATATTTTTTTTAAATAAAATATTTTTTTAATTTCTATGTTTTTTTTTGTATTTTTTTTCTAATTTTTTTTTGAAATTTTTTTGTAGAAAATTAACTAATTTTTGTTTCAGGCTTCGCGTGTGCGTCGTGCAACAAAGTGTACAGTCAAAAGAGAAATTTGCAGAGGCACATTAAAGATGAGTGTGGAAAACCTCCCTCGAAGATCTGCCCTTACTGTTACTTTGCTTGCTACAGGAGAAATCGTTTGAAGGAGCACGTTTTTACGAAACACCAAATTGTATTACCTTAGATGAATGGCTTGCTTATTCGAAGTTATTTTTTTATTTATTTTTTTATTCATTTTTTTTAAATTTTTTTTGAAAAAAAAAAGAATTTTTTATTTATTTTTTTTAGAATTTTAACTAATTATTTTTTTGTCTACAAAATGAAGCTTTCTCATGCCTAAATTTTTCAATAAGTTACTTAAAAAATTACATAATACAGAATCTTCAAATTACCTTCCAATTTCTATTGTGTTTTTTTTTTGTAAAGATAATTTTTGAAAAAAAGAATTTTTTGGATACTTTTAATGATTTTCTTAACTTGACACAACACCTTAGCTACTTTTATGCTGTGTTTCCATTCTGTTGCCATGTTTGAAGGCCATAGAATGTCCTCTAGGTATACCAAGGTTCACCAAGCGGTAGGGGGATGGAATGTCCTCCAAGTACTCCAATTTTTACGTATTTACCTATATTTCAATATCATGACTACTCTTTGGAGACATGTTTTTATTCCTTCCTTTATGTTGTTTGTATATCTGTTTAAATATAAAAATGTTTGTCGAATGTCCTCCAGGTACTCCGTTATCTATATATTTCTTGTATAAATTACTTTTTTATAAATTTTAATGTTAACAGTTCTTGCAATTACATACATATAGATAAAATAATAGTAAAATAAAAAAACAAACATGTGGAATGTCCTGTAGGTATTCCAAAGCTTATATTAATCGTGTCGATTTGGTTTAACATAGAATTTTCTGTACATATGTGGAATGTCCTCCAGATAAGCTGATATCTACGTACATCAAATTTATAAATGTTTCATGCCTCCTTACATTTCATGTCTTTCTATTATGATGTTTCTTACTCTTCTATTTCTATTAAACAATTTCTTATTCTATTCAAATATAGAGATGTAGAATGTCCTCCAGATACTCCGTTATCTACGTATTTCTAATTGATATGTATACATTATTTTTAAATTCATGTATGTTACTTGATTAAAACACGATACCCTGGTGGCTTTTATTTTGTGTTTTCATTCTACTGCTATGTCTGATGGGCATAGAATGTCCTCTAGGTATTCCTTAGCATTAAATTTATAGTTCCTAAAACTGATTTTTTACAAAATTTCCTGGTATTCGAATCCTGATAAATATTACGTTATTTGGAATCAATATATCCCAAGGTTCGCCAAGGAGTGGGGGGGTGGAATGTCCTCCAGGTATTCCATTTTTTACGTATTTACCTATATTTAAATATAATGACGACTCTTGGGAGATGAAACTACCTAAATAAAAATTAAACAATATATAAACGTGCATAGTGGGATGCATAACAGATATTCTTTGAAAAACATAAGCAGTGGACATTCCATGTTTCTTAGACCCTTTTTTATTGATCTATTTTTTATTATTGTATTTAATTTTAATATACTCATTTTTAATAATACAAACAGTATCACCAGAAGGTTAAAGTTTTGAAATGTCCTCCAGGTGTTCTGTCATCTACGTACGTATTGTTTTGTTGAAAATCAGCATACATCTTCATACTTAAATAGAGTAAGAAGCAACATAAACAATAAAAGGAGAGCCACCAAGAGATCCACAAGACATTAAACGTTCTCCAGGGGCACTATCAACTACGTACACTCGAGCCATTATGCAACCTGCTGTTATCGAACGTAAATTATCGAACCTTCCATTATCGAACCTTCGATTATCGAAAAAGCTCACTTATATACAAGTGTGAAATCATGTCAACAAATGGGTATGAACAGAATCGATAAATCATTTTTAGGGAGTTTAGTTGTTGTTAGTTCTTTGTTTTTCCAATATTTTTACTTTTTATGTACTATAATAATAATTCGTGAAGTTACTAGCATAATAGTATCTACAGAATACATAAGAGATAGCGCTACGCTCAGTCCGGGAACGTATAACAACTTCTATTATGCAACTTCTCTTTTATACGACTTACCTACAGCCCGTCGACGTTCGATAATAGAAGTTTAAGTGTTGGAGGAGATTCCATGTCTTTTTACCTTCCGGTGATCCTTCTTTTATTGTTAGTAGTAGATATCTCTATATTTGAATAGAGTAAGAAACAACGCCATAGAAGAATCACCAGGAGGTAGTTATCTAAATACTTATTTTTATTGTGATGTAGTTTTTAAGAGTAATCATGATGTATTAATATTAGTACATAGTACATAGAAATACATTGAGGAGATACCATAACCCCAGATCCACTAGTGGCCCTTCTTTGTTGTTTCTTCCCCAGAATTCATGATAACTGTTGTCTATGCACTATTTAAATTTTTTAATAAAGTACGTAGACATTCCATGTCCTCCAGATTCCCAGATGATCTTTCTATTATGGTATTTCCTACTCTATTCAAATGTAGGCATATCTACTGATTTTCAACAATTAAACAAGGATCATTAGGGAGTCTGGGGGACATGGAATGTCCTCCAGGTACTCTAAAACTGACGT
The DNA here is from genome assembly GCA_033557785.1 of Enochrus cinctus. Lineage (NCBI taxonomy): Eukaryota > Metazoa > Arthropoda > Insecta > Coleoptera > Hydrophilidae > Enochrus > Enochrus cinctus. Next base: position 3,042 of record JAUIMW010001526.1, read on the forward strand.
TAAATCTTATCTTTTTGGTGAAACACAGTAGACATTTCTGTATTTTAATAGATTAAGAAGCAAATTAAAAAAAGGACCACCAGGGCGTCTAGGGGACATAGAATGTCCTCCAGATAGTCCAAAATTTACGTTATTCTTGTCATTTTGGTTGAATATAGAAAAATGGCGTTCGTAGATGACTGGAGGACATTCCATGTCTCCCAAACTCCCCAGTGGATCATCTTGTGCTGCTGAAAGTTAATACATATCTCTTTGAAACTCTGTCCTTACTGTTACATTGCTTGCTACAGAAGAAATCATTTAACAAAATTTTCTGGTGTCAGAATTCTGATAAATATTATGTTATTTGCCATCAACATATCTCAAAGTCCAACAATGGTTGAGAGACATGAAATGTCCTCCAGGTACTCCAATTTTTACGTATTCTATGTGATAACTACTTTTTGTAGATGAAGCTGCCTAACAATAAAAATGATTTGACTATAGGGATGTCTACTGTTTTTTTTAACAATATAAGAAGAACCACCAGGGGTTTGAGATACAAGAATATCATCCAATTCATCTACATACTTTTATTTTTATTCTTCTTTGTTTTTAAAGAGTAGTTATTTTTTTATATTCTTTATATATCTGTTTAAGTATAAAAATGATTGTTGAATGTCCTCCAGGTACTCCATTATCTATGTATGGGTAGTCATAGCATATCAAATCAGTCTTCAAAAAACGCAAGGCGCACGTAAATGAGAGATTATCTGGTGGACATTCCATGTTTTAGGCTTCATTTTTTTTTCAATGTTCTTGGAGGACATTCCATGGCCCAAAATAAAAACAACATACTATAAAGGAGCCTAATTTACATGAAATGTCCTCCAGGTACTCTGCCATCTACGTTCTTTTTGCACTTTTCAAAGACAATATTTCCTCAATTCACACAAATATTACAATAATTTACTATTTCTTCATAAAAATAAAGCAAAAATGCATACAAATTTGTTATATACATTTTCCTTATTGACTGGTTAAACCTAGACTACAAATTTCTTTAAAAAGTTTGTGACTCTCTTCATTTTCCTAAAATATGAGACATGGAATGTCCTCCAGGTAATGCATCTGTCCTTCATACATTCCATACCATGGAATGTCCTCCAGATACTCCAAATTGGCGTTAAATTTTATCGTTTCGATGAAACACAGTAGACATTTCTGTATTTTAATAGATTAAGAAGCAAATTACAAGAAGAACCACTGGGGGGCATAGAATGTCCTCCAGATAGCCTAAAATATACGTTATTCTTGTCGTTTTGGTTGGATATACAAAAATGGAGTGTTATTGAGATTTAATTTTAAATTAGAAATTCGAAGATAACAGTGTGCCTGGAGGATATTCCATGTTTCCCAGACTGCCCTCATTGTGACTTTGCTTGCTTCAGAAGACATCGTTTTAAGGAACATGTTTTTAAAAACACTAGATAGTATTAGCTTAAATGAGTAGGTATTCCTAGATTCAAAAACTGATTTTTTAACAAAATTGCCTGGTGTTAGAATCTTGGTAAATATTATTTTATTTAACACCAAAGAGTGGGAGCATGGAACGTCCTCCAGGTACTCCAATTTTTACGTATTTACCTGTATTTAAATATAATGACTACACTTTGGAGATATAGAATGTCCTCCAGGTCATCTACGTCCTTTTATTTTTATTCCTTCCTTTATGTTGTTTATATATCTGTTTAAATATAAAAATGTTTGTTAAGTGTCCTCCAGGTATTCCTTTATCTATGTATTTCTTATTGATATGTATAAATTACTTTTTTTTATATATTTTACTGTTTACTTGCAATGTATGCTTCATCAACATCGATACATTCGTTAACAGTTCTTGCAATTACATACATATAAATAAAATAATAGTTAAATAAAAAAAGAAACAAAGATGCGGAATGTACTTCAGGCATTCCAAAGCTTACGTTAATCCTATCGATTTGGTTTAACATAGAATTTTCTGTACATATGTGGAATGTCCTCCAGATAAACTGACATCTACTGATCAAAATCAGTAAACGTTTCTCTATTGGAATATAATCCAAGAAATCTACAAGACATGTCATCTAAATTTTCCATGTTAAACCAAAACGACAAGAATAATGTAAGTTTTGGAGTACCTGTAGGACATTTCATGTCTTTCTATTATGATGTTTCTTACTCTTCTACTTCTATTAAACAATTTCTTATTCTATTCAAATATAGATATGTAGAATGTCCTCCAGGTACTCCGTTATCTACGTATTTCTAATTGATATGTATACATTATTTTTAAATCCATATACGCTACTGGTGACTATTATTTTGTGTTTTCATTCTGTTGCCATGTTTGAAGGGCATAGAATGTCCTCTAGGTATTCCTTATCCTTAGCATTAAATTTATAGTTCCTTTAACAGATTTTTTAACAAAATTGCTTGGTGTCAAAATTCTGATAAATATGTTATTTGCCATCAACACATCCTATATTTCAATATAAAGACGACTCTTTGGAGACGAAACTACCTAAACTAACTAACTACCTAATGCATAACAGATATTCTTTGAAAAACATAAGCATGTAAATGACAGATTACCTGGTGGACATTCCATGTTTCTTTGTTATTGATTTATTTTGATCTATTTTTTATTATTGTATTTAATTTTAATTTACTCATTTTTAACAATACAAAAAGAATCACCAGAAGATTAAACTTTTGGAATGTTCTCCAGGTGTTCTGTCATCTACGTACCTACGACAAGATTAACGTAAAAATGAAATTTTAGGTATTATCCAATCCTCTGGCTGTTCTTATTGTTTCGTTGAAAATCAGCAGACATCTCCATACTTAAATAGAGTAAGAAACAACATAAACAATAAAAGGAGAGCCACCAAGAGATTCAGAAGACATTGAATGTTCTCCAGATGCACTATCAACTACGTGCACTCGAACCATTATGCAACCTGTTGTCATCGAACGTAAATTATCGAACCTTCGATTATCGAACTTGACGCTGGACATGACCAAACTTGCTACTTCGCCGACTGCTTGTTACCGACCGAGACGTATTTCAAAAAGCTGTGAAATCATGTCCACAAATGAATAGAATCTATAAATCAGTTTGAGGGAGTTTAGTTGTTTTTCCAATATTTTTACCTTTTATGTACTACAATAATAATGTCATTTGCGAAGTTACTAGCATAAGCTGGATCTGCAGGGTTACATCAAAGATGGCGCTACGCTCGGTCCGGGAACATATAACAACTTCTATTATGCAACTTCTCTTTCATACGACTTTCCTACAACCCGTCGACGTTCGATGATAGAAGTTTAAGTATAGAATTTTTATACTCAATCAAAATTACAAGAATAACGTTATGGAATACCTGGACGAGATTCCCTGTCTTTTTGACCTTTCGGTGATCCTTCTTTTATTGTTAGTAGTAGATATCTCTATATTTGAATAGGGTAAGAAACAATGCCTTAGAAGGGTCACCAGACTCCTTAGTGGTTCTTTTTTCATATTGTTTCTTAATCTACTCACAAGATGCCTACTGATTTTTAACAAATAAAAGAACCATCAGAGATCTGTAGGTCATGAACTGTTAGGGAGATTTAATTTTAAATTTGAAGTTCCTAGATGACTGTGCACATTTCTAGTCCCCCAGAATTCCTGGTGACTGTTCTTTTATTTTTGATAATGATTAACACTATGTATGACATGAAATGTCCTCCATGTACTCCAAATTTTTACGTATTCTATATTATGACTACTCTTTGGAAATGATCTTACTTTATTCTAATATAGGGATGTCTGCTGACTTTTAACAATAAAACAGGAATCACCATGGAATGTCTTTCAGGTACTGTAAATCTGGAATGTCCTCCAGGTACTTCAAAATTTACGTTATTCTATACAGCAGAGATGTATGAACAAGCTCGAGTACTAAGAATTCTGATATATATGAAATGTAATCTATTATATACGTTCTTCTTCTCTAACAAAATGAAGTGTTATTAAGATATAATAATAGAGTAATAAACTACACAAGAATCTACATAACACCACACCAACCAAAACGACAAGAATAACGTAAGTTTTGGATTACCTGTAGGACATTTCATGTCTTTCTATTATGGTGTTTCTTACTCTGTTTAAATATATAGGTGTCTACCGTTTTTAAACAATAAAAGACGAACTATCAGGGGGTGTATAAGACAAGGAATGTCCTCTAGGTACTCCGAAACTTTTTCTTATTTTTTGGCTTAATAGGAAAATGATGTTATTTAGATTTTTTTGAATCAGAAGTTTGTAGATAGCAGACCCAAAGGTGGAGTACCTAGAGGGCATTCCATGTAGTAGTTATCTCTATATTTGAATAGAGTTTTTTACTGTTAGGTAACTTAGTTTTCAGAGTAGTCATGATATTTGAATATAAGTTATAAGTACATAAAAAGTGAAGTACCTGAAGGAGACTCTGCGTCTCTAGATCCCTTGGTTGGCCTTCTATTAAACAATTTCTTATTCTATTCAAATATAGAGATGCCTACTGATTTTTAACAATAAAAAAAGGAACCACATGGAATGTCCTCCAGGTGCTCCGTTATCTACGTATTTCTAATTGATATGTATACATTATTTTTATATTCATTTACGCTACTTGAAGAATGAAGTACGGATTGATTGATTTTTACACGATACTCTGGTGGCTTTTATTTTGTGTTTTCATTCTGTTGCCATGTTGGAAGGGCATAGAATGTCCTCTAGGTATTCCTTATCTATAACATTAAATTTATAGTTTTAAAAACTGATTTTTTAACAAAATTTCCTGGTGTCAGAATCCTGATAAATATTATGTTATTTGCCATCAACACTTCCCAAAGTTCACTAAGAAGCAGAGCAAATTTTTACAAATTTATTTGGAGACATGGAATGTCCTCCAGGTACTTTGTCATCTACGTGCTTTTTGCATTTTTTAAAGATGATGCTTCCTCACAATGTATGTTATATCAAAATTTGTAAATTCATTCTTATTTCACATAATTACACCATGAGACTCTACGTGCTACAAATTAATTTTAAAATCTTCTTATTGACTGGTTAAACCTAGACTATTAATTTATTTAAAAATTTTGTGACACTTCATTTTTCTTTTTCAATTTTCTAAAATATGGACATGGAATGTCCACCAGGTACCGCACATAACAAGGAGGTACTTTGTTATCTACATACTTTACTTTTTTATTGTTAGGTAGCTTCTTTTTCAGAGTATTACATAGAAAGTGAATAACGTGAGGAGATACCATAACCCCAGACCCTTTAGTGATCCTTCTTTTATATTTATTGTAGATGAAAAACAGTAGACATTTCATGTTCTCCAGATTCCCAGATGATCTTTCTGTTATGGTATTTCTTACTCTATTCAAATATAGACATGTCTACTGATTTTCAACAATTAAACAAGGATCACCAGGGGACATGTAATGTCCTCCAGGTACTCCTCCTGACGTTAAATCTTATCTTTTTGTTGACATATAGTAGACATTTCTGTATTTTAATAGATTAAGAAGCAAATTAAAAGAAGGACCACATAGAATGTCCTCCAGATAGTCCAAAATTTACGTCATTCTTTTCGTTTTGGATGAATATAGAAAAATGGCGTTCGTAGATGAAAGTGAGCCTGGAGGACATTCCATGTCTCCCAAACTCCCTAGTGGATCATCTTGTGCTGCTGAAAGTTAATACATATCTCTTCGAAACTCTGTCCTGTTATTGTTACTGTTTCTGGTGTCAGAATTCTGATAAATATTATGTTATTTGCCATCAACATATCTCAAAGTTCAACAATGGTTGAGAAACATGAAATGTCCTCCAGGTACTCCAATTTTTACGTATTCTATGTGAATGATTTGACTCTATTTATATATAGGGATGTTATTTTTTTATATTCTTTATATATCTGTTTAAGTATAAAAATGATTGTTGAATGTCCTACAGGTACTCCATTATCTATGTATGGGTAGTGATAGCATATCAAATCAGTCAATGAGAGATTATCTGGTGGACATTCCATGTTTTAGGCTGTAATTTTTTTTTTCAATGTTCTTGGAGGACATTCCATGGCCCAAAATAAAAATAACATACTATAAGGGAGCCTAATTTACATGAAATGTCCTCCAGGTACTCTGCCATCTACGTTCTTTTTACACTTTTCAAAGACAATATTTCCTCAATTCACACAAATATTACAATAATTTACTATTTCTTCATAAAAATAAAGCAAAAATGCATACAAATTTGTTATATACATTCTCCTCATTGACTGGTTAAACGTAGGTTACTAATTTGTTTAAAAATTTTGTGATACTCTTTATTTTCCTAAAATATGAGACATGGAATGTCCTCCAGGTAATGCATCTGTTCTTCATGCATTCTATATCATGGAATGTCGTCCAGGTACTCCAAAATTGACGTTAAATCTTATCTTTTCGGTGAAACACAGTAGACATTTCTGTATTTTAATAGATTAAGAAGCAAATTACAAGAAGAACCACTGGGGGACATAGAATGTCCTCCGGATAGCTAAAATTTACGTTATTTTTGTCGTTTTGGTTGAATATAGAAAAATGGAGTGTTATTGAGATTTAATTTTAAATTAGAAATTCGAAGGTAACAGTGTGCCTGGAGGACATTCCATGTTTCCTAGACTCTCTGCCCTTACTGTTACTTGCTTGCTTGGAGAAATCATTTGAAGGAACACGTTTTTAAGAAACACTAGATAGTATTGCCTTAGATGAATAGGTATTCCTTATCTATAATAAATAAATATTATTTTATTTAACATCAACACATCACAAGGGTCACTAAAAGGTGTGAGCATGGAATGTCCTCCAAGTACTCCAATTTTTACGTATTTACCTACATTTAAATATCATGACTTCCTTGGAGACATGTAATGTCCTCCAGGTCATCACGTACTTTTATTTTTATTCCTTCCTTTATGCTGTTTATATATCTGTTTAAATATAAAAACGTTTGTTGAATGTCCTCTAGGTTTTTATATTCTTGTATTTTAATTGAAAGCAAAAAAGCACGTAAATATTGTGATTAACGCAAGCTTCTGACTACCTGAAGGACATTTCTTAAGTGTATACAAATTTTGTTAAAACTTCATTTTCCCAAACTATGAGACATGGAATGTCATCCAGATACTGCACCATGTATGTGCTTTATGTATTCTTTTTATTTTTAATTCTGTACAAATATAATATGAAAACATAATTAAAAATTGCCCAAAAAAGGACCACCAGGGAGCCTGGAGCGCATGGAATGTTCTCCAGGTACTCCGTTATCTAGAACTTTGCTATCTATGTACTTCTTGCATTCCTATAATGTAATAACAAAATAAAAAATGAAATAAAGATGTGGAACGATCTGCAGGTATTTTAATATTTATGTACACAAAAAAGTTAACTAAAATTCTATGAGATATAAAATGTAATTTTTTAAATACATTCTTCTTATTGACTGGTTAAACCTAGACTACTAATTTGTTTCAAAATTTTGTTATGTTTAATTTTTCTAAAATGTGAGACATGGAATGTCCTCCAGGTACTCCACATAACATAATTTTTTTCAGGGTAGTCATGACGTACGAATTTTAGTAATAAGTTCATAAAAGTGGAATACTTTGAAGAAATACCCCAAACCCCTTAGTGGTCTTTCTTTTATATCGTTTCTTGATTTACTCAAATAAACAGATATCTACTGATTTTTAACAATAAAAGAAGGTAGATTAAGAAACAAATTATAAGAACCACCAGGGAATCCTGCAGGTACTCCGTAGCTGAAATGTCCTCCAGGTGCTCCAAAATGTATGCTAATTATTAATTACAGAAAATTAGAGTGTTATTGTGCTTTCATCATAAATTACCTGGGTCTGGTCTGATGGTAGAGATGACAAATTGCTTGGTGAATATTGTGAAAATGTCTCCCTGATCTTCTGATGGCTCTTCTACTATGTTGTTTTTTTTACTCTCTTCATGTTTAAAAATGTCTACAGATTTTAAATAATAAAATAAGGACCATCATTCTTTGCCCTTTAGACCCTCTAGTGGTTCTCCTATTATTGTTTAACAAGTAGTCCGAAGCTTATGTTAATCTCGTTGATTTTGCTTAATATAGAAAAATGAAATCTACAGTTGTACAGTAACTACAGTTGATGATAACATAAATAAGTATGTATTAAAAATATTTATATGTTATATTTATTTTTCCCTGAAGAAGATTACGACGTAGGTTGAAAGGATGGAATTTTCTTCAGATATACTTTATTAAATTTTATGATATCTTCATTATAGTTCAATATAAAACGTTAGAAAAGAAGAGGTATCAGTAGTAAGTAGATGTTATCACTAATTTTCTTAGATGAATCTCTGGGAAAAAACCCGGAGGACATTCCATGTTTCTCTCACTCTTGGATATTTTATATTGTCTTTAGAACTATTTAAAGAAAATACATATATGTAACTAAATATCATGAAGTAATACTATTTCATGGAATTTTGTGTGAATATCTAAAAAAAGTCTTGCCTTTTTATTTATGGTACTCTTTGGATTTTATTTTATATTATTTATTTTTATATTTATTTATTTATTTATTAACAAAAAATCGACTAGTTAGCCATTCTAAAAAACATTTCTAGTTATAATTTGTGATAGTGCATAGAATTAATTTATTTAAATAAGTAGTACCTAGTGTATTTAAATAGAATTATATTTAAATAAAAAAAAGAAAAAAAAGTTAATTTTGACTTGACTCTAAGGTACAATAAACCCTTAATTTTTATAAAAAAAATTGTGTAGTGTTTCTAAGAAAAAATAATGTTTTAGGGGCACACGTTTGCACCAATTGTGGTCGAAGATATATTCACTACAGGTCCCTGCACTCCCACAAAAAACACGAATGTGGGAAAACCCCACAGAATTTTTGTCTTGTACCTGGATGTAACTACAAAGGAAAACTAAAGCACCATGTGAGAAGACACATGATGTCCGTTCATAAAATGCCTTTACCTGATTATTAATTTGTTGTTAATTAAGATTTGTTATTAATTAAGATTTGATATTAATTAAGATTTGTTATTAATTAAAATTTGTTAAAATAAATAAAAAGACTATAAATAAATAAAATCCTATAATTTTGTATTTTTGTAACGCATTTTTCTATTTTTATATTTCTATGTTATATTTTTATTGTTATTATTATTATTTTAGCCTCTACTTAACTAGCTG
>JAUIMW010001527.1:0-12355 GCA_033557785.1 Enochrus cinctus
ATATATATATATATATATCAAATGATTAAAGTAGTAAATACTTTCTGAATGACAGCCAATTGACAGGTAAATGACGGGCACGGGACTACCAGCCCACTCGAGAAGAGAGTCAGGTTGTCTAACCGAAGGGGAGATTACAGAAAACAACCTATTTGGCAAATTTATGAATAAGAAGAGCATAACTTGAACTGAGCCCTTGAAAATCGGATTTATAGTTGACATTTTGTTCCTTTAGTAGTTTAATTAATAGCTTCAAAAATTAGGTTTGCATAAGAAACGACTACAAGTTTTTAATAATACAAGAAAAATGAACAATATTTTGGTACTGAAATACTAACGCATGATCAAGCTAGGTAAAAGTAATATATAATTATTACAGTTCGGTAAAGTCGGTAAAGTTCCCGTAAATTCGAACCAGTAGCAAATACTTAGGTGATAAAACTCCAAAAACAGCGGAGATCTTGGAAAATAATCGAATATGAACAGCACACTTGATTTAAACTTGTCAAAAATATTTAAAATAATCAACCGACTTCGCAGTTACAAGTTAAAATAAACAAACTAGGTTAAAAACATACAAAGAAACAGCGAAAAATATCTTTTAAATATATATAAAAAAACAAATAAAAGGGCACATCGAGCTACATTAAATTCAACCAGCGCAATGCAGGTTAAAAGATTGAAGGAGTGGGAAAGCGGTACGTAAATAATATTTTTTGGTCTACAGCAACAAGATGAAAGTAAACACTGAAAAAGGGGTTAATTATTGTTTGCGAATCTTGACAAGATGTAAGAATAAGTTGAATGAAGTCCCTGGGTGTCAGATTTGTAATTAATGGTATTGGGTGAAAACCTATCTATGTGGTACATTTCCAAGAAGTTCCTTTTATTTGTGAAGCGTACATTTTTCAGCACTTCAGTAGTGTCATAATCGACAGTGTGGTTTAAGGTTGAAATATGGTTGGCAAGAACACAGAACTTGGATTTGACTCTGACGTCACTCTTATGTTGAGCTAGTCTTTTTTTTCAGGCGTTGGGTGGTCTGCCCAATGTACACTTTGTCACATTGGCATTTAATTTTATAAATTACATTAAACTTCATCAAGGTAGGAATTTTGTCTTTTACAGAAGGTAATGAGTTTTGAACTATAAAGGGCGAGTAATAAGCTGATGTCAGTTATTGCTGAAAATGCGTTTAACCAGTGGTGAAAATCGAGGTGGGGGAATCTTCTATAAGTCTTCTCTCTGGGTCTGGGCGGAGGCTTCAACTGTTCCGAAGGAGTGGAGAACAAGAGTTTATTAAATATTTTGGGAATCCATTATCTATAAGGATTTCTCAGAACTTCTTGAGGTTTTTGTTCAGAAAGTTGGGGTGGTTAATCTGATACGAACACCTCGAGCCCCTTACTCCCTTAATCAGTAGAATGTTTAAAGGTTCAGATGTCATTGTTGCTCCATATTCTGTCGTAAATGTCAGATCTTTCTATTCCCAACTGAAAGATAAAATTCCCATAAACCAAATGTGTAACGTCGTCTATAAGCTCCACTACAAGACATGTGACAGATGCTATGTAGCTCAGACTAGCCAGCCTCTAAAGAAACGCTTAACTCAGCATGGGAGTGATGCTCGCATAAAGTCCAAATTCTGTGCTTTGGCCAATCATGTGCATTCTTTAAAGCATGAGATCGATTACGACAACGTCAAGATCCTAGAATTCGAGGCACATTGTTTCAGACGCCTTTTCCTCGAAACATTTCATTTGAACCTAATAAAGAAACAAAATGTCAACTATAAGTCCGACTTTCAAGGGCTCAGTTCGAGTTATGCTCTTCTTATTCATAAATTTGCCAAATAGGTTGTTTTCTGCAACCCCCCCTTCGCTTAGACAAACTGACTCTCTCCTCTAGTGGGCTGGTAGCCCCGTGCCTGTCATTTACCGGTCAATCAGAAATGGCGTACTTTCCCATGCCGGCATGCCGAGTTTCCTAACCAGACTTTTAACATGTCGTCAATTCCAAACACCAAGTTGACTATTACAAAGTAAAAGTCATAGACAGAGTGTTAACTGGAACAAACGCCTTTTTTGGAGGGTTACAATATTAATCTTTTCCTTAATAATACGCTGAATTTGAGAAAGGACGTCGACGGTTTGTGTTTCATATACAACTATCTTTTCACTCTTGACAAAAACGACAAACCTCCGTTCGTCTTTGATTCTGTTGATTGGTTTCGCACGGTTGTATGTTTTCTTCTCTATGCCTCTTTCCCCTATTTATTCATTTTCTGTTAAAATCAGCAACTCCAATCCCTGTTTGTAATTTGGCCTGCATCTCTTCAAATAATTTTTTTCGTTCCTTTTGAATATGCCTGCTTTTCTTTAGTTGTTAGTATTGCTAACATTTTTCTGTTTAACTGTTTATTTTCGAGACTTGTTGCTGTCAAAATTCAAGATTGATTAAAATTTATTCCACATGGTAGTCGACGACCAAGTTTCGTGTGTGAATTTTATTTGTGTTTGTTCGTTCCTTCTGTTTAAATCGCTTGATCCAGTTCTCCGCAGATGTAATACGTTAACATTTATTTTAGAAATATGTTATTCCAACTTAACTTGATCTAGTAACGTATTATTTTGTTATTGTAGTTTGCACCCTGTAAAAGATTTAAAAAATAAATATTGGTGAAATTGTATATATATATATATATATATATATATATATATACAAAACCTCTGTTGAATTTTCACCTGATGTGGCGAATTTCCTGGCCCTTGTTTGATGACATTAAAAATAAAAATATTTAAGAGATTAAAGAACTAACGAATTAAAAAACTATTGTACCAACTATTAATGAATCTTCAAAAAAATGGTTTTGCAACAAAACTTCTGTTGAATTTTCACCTGATGTGGCGGGTTTCCTGGCCCTTGGTCTAAATTTTAGTCTACCTTCAAACATCGAAGACGTATCCATGTTTAGGTTACTTGCAGAAGTAGAGTCAATTATCAATACTTTCCCTGAGTCCGAAAGGAGCGTGATAAGGGTGTCAATATGATTACAAACCATGTAAACACCCACATTCCCTTTAGCAACCACCAAGAATTAGGTAGATTATTTACAATAAAAAATAATTTTGAAATCAAAACCAGATATCGTAATAACAAGAGCTGATAAAGGTAACGTGACTGTAGCTTTGGAAAAACAAGATTATCTGAACAAATTTGAAGAACTTTTGAATGACACTAAAATCTATAAATAGTATAATACTTTAATTACTACCTCAATAAACAATTGCCTATCACAGCTAAACTACGTAAAGGTTACAGTGGCATCGCTCCAAAATTCTACCAAAACTCATCTAACAAAGATATCTCAAAATTTTTTGCAGACATTCTCACTAAATCTTTTTCCTAATATACTATATACTATACTTTTGAATTTGCCAAGAAAGCTAACGATTTGAGGATGCCTGAGGGTTACATAGTGATTTCTCTTGACGTCACCTCAGTCTTGCTAATATACCACTAGAGCTTATCTTAGAAATTATTAATAAACATTGGAAATTAATACAACCTTACTGTGACAATCCCCTTAACCGCTTTATAAATGCCGTAGAATTCATCTTTGATTCTACTTACTTCACTTTCAAAGAAAAGTTTTACAAGCAGTTTTTCGGTTGCCCTATAGGCTCTGTCATGCCATATTCTTCTGAAATAATTATGAATTATCTAATAAAATCAATCATTGAAACACCTATCTCTTTGTTGCAGTCCCACAAGATCAAGTTGACTCAATTCTTAACAAGTTTAACTAATTTAACATCCATTTAAAATTTACTAAAGAAACGGAATCAGGAGAAGGAGTTCCTTTCCTTTTATCACTAGAAATAAATATAACACCATACAGTTAGACTGGTACAGACAGCCTTCCAGTTGTGGAAGATATATCTCTTTTCACTATTCACACCCCTTCAGGTATAAAATTAACCTCATATTAGCACTGAAAAACAGAATAATCAAAATCGTTCACCCCGCATTAATAAAAATTATAATAAAAGACAAATCACATATAAATGCAAAATATTATAAAATTACGTACAGTCAGTAAAACAGTCAAAATAAAAATTAAAAAAAAAATACAAATAATGAAATACAACCCTGTAAAGTAGAGAGAAATAATAAATAAAAATTTGCCTCCAACTAACATATTAAGGACAAACCATGCTAGGAATATGGAAAAATAAAACTATTAAAAAAAAAATTTCTGTGTATTTAAATAATAATTAGAATTAATTAGAATGTATAAACAAGATAAGATAAATGGAATTTTAGAATTAATGTAAGTACTTCATGAAAAATTTATACGATATAACAAAATAACCTTCCCATATTAGTTTTTAGTTTTAAGTGATCACTTAATACGAATTTCTGAAGAAGATGTGAATAAATGCATCGAGACGTAAAATGATTTTCATTTCTTTAAGAAAAAGTAAAACATATCGGAAAAACCCAAGAAACATTACGGCTAAAGTGTAGCAATTTGGTTAAATAAAACTTTGGTTCGCATCGACACGACGGAGTCAAATCCGTACCGTTTTTTATGACGTTATGCCGGGGATGGCCATTTCCTTTAAAAAAAGGTTTTTTTTTGGTTGTGTTACTTTGACAGTTTTGACAGAAGCGAACTGAAGTATGTAAACGATGTTCAAATAGTTTGTTTCAAATTATCTGTATTATCATTTATAATATATAGGGAAATGTTCTGTTGATAAATATTTTTAAAACCTTGAATTAAAATTCATAATTTATTTTTGGTTATTTCTACAAGATTATATAATGAGAGTATATTTGAAAAATGAATTTTTTTGCAACTTGCATCAATTTTTGTTGGAAATATCTAAGGAAAATATAAATATTGATGTTAAAGCTGTTAATTTTTTATATATGCTCGTAAATAGTCTATTCAACATAAAATGCTAAAAAGATAAAATGTGTTGCTTGCTCGCTAGAGTTCTTTCACATCAGAGAACTTTCTAAAGAATTAATGGGAAAAATATAAATTTCTGGTTCGAATAACATTCGAGATTTTACAAAATGCTCAATTCGAGCGATTACTCGCTTTCATGTAATTTTGACGTTGTTTGGACACGAAGATACCAAGCCGAAGCCAAAGATATCAATACGATTGGCTGTATGATGTAAAAATGTGTACTCATTCAAATCGAGAAGTTTGAGAGTAGTCAGAATCATGACTTTCTCAATTTTTTATACTACACAGACAACAACCTCTTCTATGATAGATTTTATAAAAACTATATGATGTACGACAATACAAGGAATATTCGACACAACATAAAACTGTCTGAGAATGAGCATGAGAAATGAAACAGATAAAAAGATTACATTATACAGAAAAAAAACACTATGAAACCTCGAGTTACGATGTCTAATTATGGCAATCGTAAATTATTTCAATCGTTCCATTTAAAGCGATTTGGTCCATCATATATTAAGCTCATAGTAAAGCAGAAATCTACTGCATATTCATGCCGAGTATTCTTCCTACTAAAATATTTTTAAATTGTAGTGAGACGGTTTTTAAATTATCAGCAGTATCCACTAAAAGCAAGTAGCATGCTCAATTAGAATAACTGAACTTATTTATTTAAAAAAACATAACCTTACTATAATTAAGACATTTGTTTTTACTAGTTTTATATACATTACCGACAGGTAGAAGCGGACAATTATCAATTTTGGTTAGAAATAATCAAGGAACTACATCCAAATTTACGCTTACGAATTGATCGTATGTTCATACTTATTAACATTATCACAAAATGACAAGCAAAAATGACAAATAAAATTGACAGAAGTCGATGTCACTTTTTTACTTGACTAGCGCTGTAGCTGAAGCAAATTACGCAGTGAGTTCAACTTCCTCGTTTCCCGGACGCGCATTTGAAATGCGAACCGTATGTCGACAGCAGTACCAAGACAAATATATTTGCATCTGTCGCTCTCATACATATAGCGTCTTTAGATTAGATTTTCTTGTGGGGTTGTCTGTGATCGGTTTTTCCTGTTTCCACCCCAACTCTAATCATTCATCAAACAGAATAAACTATCACTCCTTAAATTTATTGTTCTTGAAAATGGGACACCTAATGTTATATTTTGAGAAACGTCAGTAAAAAACAAACAAGTGTCACCAATATATGGTATAAGCAAAAAATAAATCGACGTATTCGACGTTTGATACTCGCGGGAGTTCACATTGGTGATACGAGTAAATAAGGCTTACGTTACCCATGAGGTGTTTAGATCGATCCAAGCCAAAACATAACGTATTTATCCACAACAAAGAAGCACCTCGACGAAATAGGTAGTCCATGAGGTCTATAGAACTTAATAAAGTGATCAGCTCCATTTTCACTGGAGGTGTTCGTTGGTTTTACCAAAATAGACAGCATATAATGGTGGCAAACTTAGGATACACCCTTCTACTCCAAAGTCGCTTCGCACTAACGCACATTAGCAGCGCAAACATAAAAGAGGTAAATACAATTTTTTAGTAGAGCTATTTAACCAAATTATAATTTTGGGATTTTTTTTGGAATTTTATAACTAATTTTTACAATTAGTGGATAGCCCGCAAAAGTTGACACTACGTCGAACGCAGACGATCGTTTCGGGACCTAATCCCTCATCAGTGCGTCTATGCCGTGTCTACGTACGAACCATCCAACTAACTGTTATTAATAATTACTCGAGATGGTCGAGTAAAGTGCGACAGGTATTCAATCTTTCGAAGCCAATTGATGGCACAACGAGCAGATTTTTGGTAATTAATAAATTACACACCATCTGCACACACAAGGCTATTTACCCAATTATTAGTCTGAATTTTCATTAGAGCTATTTAACCAAATTATAATTTTGGTAATTTTTTTGGAATTTTATAATCAATTTTTACAATTGGTGGATCGCTCGCAAAAGTTGACGCTGCTCCGAACGAAGACGATCGTCTCGGGGCCCAATCCCTCATCAGTGCGTCTATGCCGTGTCTACGTACAAACCATCCAACTAATTGTTATTAATAGTTACTCGAAAGAGCTATTTAATCTTTCGAAGCCAATTGATGGCACAACGAGAAGATTTTTGGTAATTAACAAATTACACACCAACTGCACACACAAGGCTATTTACCCAATTATTAATCTGAATTTTTATTAGAGCTATTTAACCAAATTATAATTTTGGGAATTTTTTCTTTGGAATTTTATAATTAATTTTTACAATTAATGGATAACTCGCAACGCAGACGATCGTTTCGAGACCCAACCAACTAATTGTTATCAATAGTTGCTCGAGATGGTAACTATGGTTAATAAAAATTAGTTGGATGGTTCGTACGTAGACACGGCATAGACGCACTGATGAAGGATTGGGTCCCGAAACGATCGTCTGCGTTAGGCGCAGTGTCATCTTTTGTGAGCTATCCACTAATTGTAAAAATTGTGGTAAATACACTTTAGACAGTATATCCTCTTTAGGCTACATCCCTCCCCATTTGTTGAAGACAACTACAGTTTTACAATTTTCTTAAAAAAAAAGATCGGCCGATGGTAAATCCTATCTTAAAGTAAAGGAGGTCATATATTTAAAAACGCTGGGATTTGAGCAATTTAATTCAGGGGTTTTTATAAGTGAATATAGGCTAAATTTGCTCGTTTTGTAGAGGTTATACGTGACCAGAATTTATCCCCATTCAAGTGAATCATCCTGTAAAAGTCTATTTTGTACTCGTGGTCTCAGTGACGATTACTTTAAACTCAATCTAAAACTGTACTTTAACGACATGTTTATTTGATGATATTATAAGTTATATACAAAAAAATGTTTGTATACATTTGTTTGAACAATTTGTATCTAAATTATAATTCATTTAGTGTTGAAATTTATATATTTTGATAAAACTTAATAATACAGTAAAATAATAGTTTACTAATCTGTCACTTCCAGTAACTTGCATCATATAAACCAACATTTGCAATTATAAATTTTACTTTTAGTAAAGTAATAATAATCATCTTATTCTAATTTATTACTCAAAAATTAAAAAAATATAAATTGGATAACGACGTTGATACAATAAAATGTTGTTCGTAGAATATAGAAACCCGGTGCTCTCTCTGGCGACATTGCCAACGGTTTTTAGTCGTAGTGGCGCTTTTGTGATGTTTCTTTGATCACGATTTAGGAAACTCTAAAAAGTAACAAAAAGTAAATGTGTAACAAATATCGATGTGCCGGTTCTTTTTACGCACCCCCAACTTTCTAAGTATTTTGTGTTGAATTAATCAACAAAATTCTTTAGATTTTTAATCTATTGGAAATCGTGATGCAATGTGAGGGTAGTCTGGAAAGTTTCCGACCTAAAAATATACAAGAATTTTTCTTTAAATTTAATTTTATTTTTCTATAAACTCTCCTTTATATTCTCATCAATTTTATCCCAGCGATGCTTACAACTCTTAACTCCGTTAAAATAATACTCAGTGTAATTTTCTGCAAAGTTTATGGAAGTGGTAATAGTCAGGTAATAGTAAAGTGTTCTTTAGAGATGATAGATTAAAATTCTTTTAAGGCCAAAGCTGAAGAAGTGCTTAAGAGTAGTCAGCAATGAAAAGAAGTTGTTAAAAATAGAGGAAATATGCAGCGTGAAGAATTCTTAAGAATTGTCGGCAATGACTAGAAGCTGCTGAAGAGTTCTTAAGAATTGTCGACAATGGCCACATAAATTAAGGTTTTCATCAAATCTTAACCATTTAACAAGAACTTTATTTTCCTTTGTAAAATTTTTTCATCTTATGGCAAATAACTTTGATATTCGAAGATGATCTTCCACTTCTTAGTTTTTAAGTTAACTTTTAATTATTGATAGAATGTTCTTGAGTTAGACCACTTGACAGATTTCATCTGGCAACACCAGTGTTGCCAATTCTCAACACGTAAATAGTATCCCTCGTAAAACTGGTTTAAGCGCACGTGCATATAAAAAACAATATAACAGGCTAATTCATATCGATCTGCATTAATTTCTACCACAGGTAGGAATAAACTCAAACAAAAGTCCAAGGCCATTTTTGATTATTGGAAAAATTTTGGAAAATGCATATTTTTAGAAAAAACAATAATTTTTTAACTGAGTATACATATAAAAAACATAAAAAAAGCCTAATACAATATTAGAAAATTTTGAGTAATTAAAAAAATACAAATAAAACAAATTTGGGACTTTTGGTAAGTTCCGCTTAGGCAAGCCAGCTGACTCGATCACGATAGGTAATTATTAATACGCCTACTTCCTCAACCTAATGTTGGGCACGCGCGCGGTAAGGCCGACGACTTCTTTTAGCTGTGACAATTTTCGTGTTTTTTTTTCTATCGTTTATTTTTGTTTATTAACTTGAATTTAAATTGTGTTTTAGTAGTAGTGTGTTATTATATCAATGTGTTTAGCATTAGTATATTTTAGTGTTAGTGTGTTTTTGTGTTAATGTTAATTAACATTTTTATTGTTTGGTTGTGACATTTAATCATGGCTCTAGTTCTGACAAATAATGAATACTTAAAAATGATAATGATTAACGCTGAAGTAGAAGGCAATGCAGTTGCAGCTGCTAGACTTTACATAATGTTTTTCGCCAGTACATCATCCCCAAGCTCGGACAAACAAGATAGGATGCTTTCATTTTAAGTAGGTAGTTTTCTCAAGAATTTATGGAGGTTGTAAAATACGTCAGCATTATTGCCATTTAATTACCAAAAAAATATAGTGTGTGAAGGAACAAAGGGACCTTGGTAGCATCGCTATTGAAGAAGCGCTTTCTCAAATCCACCGGCGATATGCAAACCTGATATGCAGACAATAAATTCGGATAACCTTATTCGTACCTGTAGTAGTCGAGTCCCAAATCTGTTTTACTTGTATTTATTAATTATTAAAAATTTTCGAAAATTATAATAGTTTTTTATTTATTTTTTTTTAGTCTAGGCAGATAGATAATAATGACCCACAAAGTTAACTTACAATTATCATTGTCATATACACAGAAACAAATATGTTCATTTCTCAATTTAGTTGTTTCTTATTTACAGTTTTTATATTGTGGCAAACGGTTACATTTACAATGAGAACATTTTCTAGAAAATAAAGTTTGAACTGCAATTTTTAACTCACTATATCTAGCTTCTAGTGAATTTTTTATTACCACCTTCATAAACTTTGCATAGAAAGACACTAAGTTTTATTTGGATGGATAAAAAATTAAAAATTATGAGACAAACTAGGAGGCTTTGTAGAAAAGTAAATTTAAATTTAAAAAAATTATAAGATCGGAAACTTTTCAGACTACTCTCATATTGCAGCGTGATTAAAATAGACTACAAATCTAAAGAATTTTATTAGTTCAACGCAAAATATTTCGAAAGTTGTGGATGTGTAAAAAAAACCGACACATCCATACTTGTTACGTAATTACTTTCTGTAACTTTTTAGTTTCCTACATATCGCAAAGGCGCAACTGCAACTAAAAAACGGTTGACAACGTCACCAGTCAACAGATATTATTACCCTTCTAAGTTTCTGTTTTCAACAAACAGTATTTTATTGTGTCAACGTTGTAACCCAATTTATATTTTATTAATTTTAGGGCAATTAGATGGTTATTATAATTTAACTGAAAGTAAAATTTACAATTGCATATGTTCCTTTATTTAACACGACTTATTCAAAGTGATTAGCAAACTAGGTGTTATTTGTATGTATTTTGAAATATATCTCTTTCGTTTTATTACGTTAGAAAGTTTTAGCAAAATAAATAAAACGATCTTCCTACACTAAGTAAATTACAAATTGGATAACAAAAAATTAATATGTAACTTATAATATCGCCAAATTTTTTGATTTTTGTGAACTGTTGCATCATCATTCAACTTTCGTGATGGGCAGTGGTGATGGGAGTGAGTCGTATAATAAAATAAGTGAGGTCGGAAGTATGTAGGTTTAATTCGAATGAAACCTCTATGAATAAAGATAAAACTGTCATGATAATTTTCACACGTTTATTTTATCTAGTAGGTATTACTATAAAAAATAAAGAAAAAATGAGATGTTAGCTCTGTAGTACACGGCCGAGGCCGTCGGAAATGATTACATTACATTAATCTTTAAAATACAAAGGGTCATAAAACGAATATAAAGGGATAGATACGATATATAACGAAAAGCTCAGTTCTTGTATTATTCATCTCCTATTTAAAAAAAATCCTCCTTGAACTTGAAGAGAAAAAAAATTGAAGATCCAAACAAAAATTCAGGTAACGATCGCAAAAAAAAATACATTGCAAACCAGATCCAGATCATAAGTCCGGGTACCGATCACCCAATAAAAAGAAATAGGATGAAATAAATATACTGGAAGGAAGTCTACGAAGATAGAACTTGAATCCATTTTTGCCTACTTGTAGGTTAAATTCTACTTTCGTTATAGCTAGTTTCTCAACCTTTTCATTAGGAGGAATATTCTCATGCGCCTTTATCCAATAAAACCTAACAGTGAACACGTTTAATCATTCTGAGAACCGTTTATAGTATATCCAAAACTATTGGATGCGTCTTCTTGAATTTTGTTCTCGAGTGAACTGCCTTCAGTACACTAAAAGAATCGGTCATGACAATTGTAATCACATCATCAGTCTCCGCGTACTTCAAAGCCTCCCAAACCGCCGCAGCTGTAAAAATATTTGTATTACCGTGATGTTTAACCCCGCGTTTACAGAATTTGGTACACGCTCGTTTAGTTTACAAATAAAAATGCGTGCAAGGCATCATAAAAATGTCTCTACTTCTTAAGTTTTATTGCCCTTCAGTCATCTGAACAATGGTATTGTACATTAATGCTCAAGCTAAGAATCTTTTGTAAGGTGTTGCACTGCTTGTATGTAAACACGCCTTAAAATATTCACTACTATTATATTTAACAAATGCGCACCCGCAGCAACTAACACATTTTTCCTCAAAAATGGTTGAAAATTTGCAGCATAGGTTTTTTAAAATGGGGAGGGGAAGACAATTAAGTATCTTGCATGTAATATTGTCAATAACAGGCGCAGTATTTTGGCGGTTCTTTAACACATTATTAAGTTTCCAGATAAATTATAGTAGTTTTTGCTAGTCTTATATAATTAATATAAATGCAAGTTGAAAAAGTTTGTAATCAACGTTTCGGAAAAACGCCCGGAGCTGCGGATTTGAAAATCGCCGTGGCGAGGGGGATCGCGGTGAAGACGTCAT
>JAUIMW010001528.1:0-12354 GCA_033557785.1 Enochrus cinctus
TGATTGGTCGATTATTTCTCTGAGCACTCTTCGGGGATCGTTCTATAGCCGGGGGGCTTTCTGGTTGTCTTTTGTTACAATTCAAATTATTTTGTTGCTTTGATTCAGCTTCAAATTGTTCAAAATTGGCCATAAGCTCCACTATCCATGGATATTTAATTTGTATTATTTAAAGCCTGTAATACGAAAGTTTTGGTTAAATTATTTTAGTTTTAAATAAATATGAGAGTTGTACTTATCAGCAAGTAAAAAACAAAAACAGCTGTTCTCTTAACACATGCTGCACAACCACATGTGGCAAGCAACTGATTTATTTATTTATAAGGCCACAAGACAGGGCAGAGCCCCAACAGATGTGGTACAAAGATACAAAAAAAAGTCACCTACGAAAAAAGTAAATGTTAACACCCGAAAACATAAAAATTAAAAAAATATATCCTCACAATATATTAAAATAAAATAAATAAGCAAGAAGGGTCAGAGTAGCATTTTCTTTAAATTATTTTTGAATTTGTTTATTTTGTCACAAAAAACATCGACTTTAAGCTCATTCACGACCGCAGAGGCTCTTTTAAAGCACGATCCACGACAGGCATTCATACGGTAACATCTTACATACAACAACTCTGCAGTGCGCAAAGGACGGGCAGGGACATTTAACGAAAATAAAGACACGAGATGGCTGGAGTCGATCAGGCCGTTCAAAACTCTGTAAACAAACATGACAATAGACATACTACGTCGATTGACTAGGGTGAGCATTTTATAATGCTTGCAAGCTGTTTCATAGTCCATGTCTAAGTTTTCTTTCCTCCTCAAGTACTTCTCTTTTGAATATTTTCTAGTCTATTTACATATATGTTGTATTGTGGACAAAAAACTGTTGTGCCTAAGTTTAAATTGGAGTGTACATATGCATAGTATAGCTTCTTAACTGCGGTAACGTCTGTCAAACTATAGGTTAATCTGCATATGAAATTTTTAGAGCAGTATTCTTGCAAATCGTGAAGGTACCTTTGAAATTTAAGGCAGGCATCAAGGCTGTCTATTCTTGTATATATCTTCAGGTTGTCAGCATATAAAAAGTAAGGTACATTGTTAAAAATCTGGGACATGTGCCCCTTAACAATCACAGTCTGAGATCTACCTCTTATATATGAATCTATCCATCTAAGTAATACTACAAAGGTTTTGCTAAAATCATTGTAAATTGCGCCCACCTGAACCCCATGATCAACCGACTCTATCACATATTCGTTGAACGTAATAAGATTTGTCTCGGATTACACGACTTAACTACAGGCACTACGTGTGCCCTTTTCCACAAAGATGGAAAAAACTAAGGGATTTATTATAAATGGTTGCCAGAAGCCCACTTAACGATTTGGCAAATTTTTTTTACAAATACAAGGGGGATACCATCAGGCCCGCAAGCTTTTGTAGCATCTACACTTAAAAGACTTAATATTTTATTTGAGAGCCAGGTTTCGTTTGAAAGTATAAGTATATTTAACAAGCATTAGTAAAACAAGGATGTAGTTCAAGGACACCAAAGGTGTCACCTGCTCTCCCACTCAACCCTGAATTAAAATTAGTTTTAAGTTATTGTAGAACTTTTGTATAGAAGTGCTTACGTGCTTTGTAAAGCGCATTGAAAAATCAAAATGAAGACCAAGGTTTTTTGCTTTGTTAACTACCGGTATACCAATATTGTTAACTTTAATATCAACCAAGTTTCTTAGTTTTCCTGATTTGTTGTTGAATAACATTACTTTAGTTTTCTTTGGATTTAGAGTAAGCGCTAATTTATTACTCTTGATTGAAGATCAGCGTTAATATTATTACAGTCTTCATGGATACTTTCAGATATAAAAGAGTCATAAATTTGAGTATCATCCGCATACATGTGTAATCTACAATGCTTTACAAAATTTGTCAGCAGTGATGTGGAAAAAGTTAAAAAAAAAGTGGCGACAGTATTTGAACCCAGAGGTACTCTCAAAGAAAGATGCTTAGGGTCAGATGACTTATCACCACACACTACAATCTGGGAGTGAGAAGTTATAAAATCCGAAAGCAGTTTGAGAGTATTAACTGAAATTCCAAGATATTTTAAAATATTTAAAAGCGTCCCATGACTAATTGCATCAGGAGACCACTCACCTACAAAGACGGCTCTCGGTACACTTCTCCAGTATCTTAGAAAGGACCAGTAAAATACTCATAGGCCTTAGGTCTTTTAAACCCCCTGGCAACTTTACCTTAGGAACAGGCAGCACCCTTGCCACTTTTCAAACATTTGGAAACTCGCCATCCAGCAAACAACTGCTAATGATATGGGTCACATATGGTAAGATAACAGGACAAACTAGTTTTAGGCAGATTGCACTGAGCCTATCAGTACCAACAACAATACCATCTATTATTCTACCCACTTCCCACACCTCCACAAGGTTGAAATTAAATTTGTCTAGCACCGGATTAAATTCATTCTGCATGTAATATTTACTTAGAGCAGGATCTTCCTAAGAGTCAATTTAATCCACAAAGAAAGTATTGATAAGATTGGGATCTGATAGATGTTCAGGTATTTCTGCTATATGTTTATTGTGTACTTTCAAATCACGCAGCACACACCATACATTTTTATTTGTAGTATTTTGAACTTTATAATTTAACTAGGCCTTTTTTCTCTTTTTTAATACTAGCATTATGTATGTCTGATCATCGTACCCAAATATTGAAAACCAACATAAAAAAAAAAATTTGTCCCAAAAAAAAAAACAAAAATGCAACAGAAATAACCACTGAATCACAAATGGAATTAGGTTCTCCTGCAAAATCAAGAAGATGCTCTATCAAGAAAAGATCCTGGGTTTAATTTCTGAGGAGTATTACAAGAAATACTGCTATACATTGAAGGAAACAATAAATTTAGCAAAGTTAAATTATAACAAACAAAAAAAAACTCATTGGTAACTCAGTAAACAAACCGAAAGGAATATGGAATGTAACAATTCAACAAACACTCAAGAGACTCAAAAATTTCTACATAGATGTATGTAAGGGAGCCTTTAACACCAAAGGAATTATGAAACCCAAAAAGACAATAAACCATACCATCTTTCTGAAACCTACCACACCCGGCGAAATATACAATATAATAATGGGGCTGAATAACACAAAAAGCATGGGAGCAGATGGAATATCAGTAACAATATTAAAATATATGACAGATTCTCTCTGTGAACCAATAAGCCATAAAAATAGAAAAATGGAAAATGTACACTTTCCCAAACAATGGAAAAAATCGATAATTACGCTGATATTCAAAAAAGGGGACGAAGTTTAACAATTACAGACCAGTGGAAATAATCTATTCTACTCAGTCAGGGAGTGTTTAAAGTGATTGTATACACAAATGTATTCTGACCTGTTCTATATCCTTGTGATCTTCCTGAATTAATTAATTTATTTATTTATTAAGTTTTGTAATAGCCCTGGTTCTCTTAAATTTAGCAAGGGTTTTGTCTCTAAGGGCCATCATACCATCATAATTGATGAAAACTCTGTTCATATTTAAAAGTATAATACAAGACCTCGTGATCAGATACATGGGCCTCAACTGTACCACACTCCAAAATTGAATCAGTATCTTTAGTTATGATAAGGTCAATCAGGGTAGATGAAGTCAGGGCAATTCTAGTTGTTGGTGTAATTACCTGTTCCAGCCCCATTGTGGTTATTATGCTAGTAAATTGCTCAACTTAGGGATGACTGGAAAAAAAGTCAATATTAAAATTGCCAAGACAGTAGACTTTATCACATATACAGATAGGGTGTGAAACAGAGGCATCAAATTCTTCATAGAATTTCAAGGGCTGTAAAAATAACCGAAAGCATATTTAGCACGATTAATTTTAGTAGTTATCTAAAGTTGCTCGATAGGCAATGAACTTGGCAATATCCCACTGAATGAGATTATAATTGTTTATTGCCACTGAATAATCAGTAATATCAGGCGCAAGCCACGTCTCTCCAACAGCCATGACATCATACTTATTTGAATACACAAACTGTTTGAAAGAATCAAACTTTGCTAACAATGATCTTGTATTTAGATGTGCAAAAAAGCGTTTGAAATAAATTGTATTAAATGTAATTGAAATGAAAAAAAAGTAAATAAATGAGGAAAAAAAAACCTCCTTTTCAAGGATGAACAGAGAAGATTATACCAATAAGGGTAGGTTCTTCACCTACCACGGGAAAGTAAAACTGCTAAAATATGTACAAGCCACAGTCAGGCGAAGACTAGACCTCCTCGAAGAGAAAAAGAAACAAACCTATGAAAAGGAGAAAAGAAATGAAGTTTACACTAGAATAAACATACACACAACACTAAAGAAAGAAGATCAATGCAGTAGTAATCACACAACACTGCTTAATATTAACGCGCAATCAATATGAAATAAAATTGACCAATTACAAGTTCAAATAATAAAATACTAGGTTCACAAAAAATTGATTAAGATCTCAAACTTCAACATAGGCTCTTCCTACTGCAGAATAGAGGAAGAGGGAGTGCTGATTGCTGGGAAGAAGTGAATGAAATAAGAACTATCATCTTACAAAAGAAAGAGTTCTCAAAGTCACTGCAGCAGAACTTTCAACATTCAACTTTCTAGAGCCATCCAACTTAATGAAAGAGTATGCAGTAGAATGTCAATTAGATCAACTGTCCAGAATAACAACTACAACAAATACTTGTTAGATAATATATTTATCAATAAAAAAGAGTTTTAAATACAAGGCACATTCACAGCAGACATCCACATTTCAGATTATCTTGTACAGTTTATTGAGATAGATACAAACACTTCAACACCTAAAAAAAATAAAATAAAAGTTAGAAATATAGTACAAGAAAGAATATCTAGCTTTATCTCTTATATTCTCCTTTTTCCACAAAAGGTTGATACAAAAATATAATGAGGTTATACCTGAAAAAGAAAAAGTAATCATTAAGAAAAGTACAAGAAATAGAGTTCATACGGAAGTACTTGACAAGCTAATTAGAATTCTGGACATTCTTAAAACTACAGAGAGCAAATGGAACAGAAGAATCAAAAGACATATACCAGAAATATAAACAACTTTATGCTCAAAAAATAGAAGAAAAGAAAAAAGAAAAGAAACACAGAAGAAATAAACAACTCAGGCAATAGAAAGAGGTCCATTTGGAGAGTAATCAATTCTTGAGTCCGACTTTACATTGAAGCATCCTAAGGAATTTTGGAAATTCATAGGTGTTAGAGAAGGTTCTTTATCACTGCCCTTTGCTATTTCCATGAGTAACAGTATCTTATCCACAAGATATGATTATTTTTCTAGTGTACCATAATTCAAATAGCACAAGTCATAAAGTAAGTGATAAATGGTTGGTACTAAGGTTTGCTTAGATTTCCAATTTGCTGAGTGGAAGTGACATCATATTTTATGTCTAATTGTAACTTGGCTAGATCCTAACTTTAACACAAATTTAACTTCCAATGACGACTATGAATTTAAATATCTAGCAAGGTGTGGCAGGGGTGCTTGAGTTTTTGATGATGTCCAAATACGATGTAGGGTTGACCTTAGACTCTTTCTGGGAGCTGTTGGTGTTGCTGATGTAAGTGTAAAAAATGTGTTCCTCCCTTAGTTATTCATTTTATAATTCATATTATAAGAAGATTGAAAGAGTTAAATTATAAAGACGTATCCTAAATGTAATAACCTGCCCGCCCTATCTAAACTGTTTGAAAGGATTACCTCATTTTAATTACGTAATAATTTAACTCTTAACACCAGTGTATTACATAGGTCTTGGTGACAGAGTATTATTCTTATTTATCAATTACCTTACCAATAGTGGTTACTCTTATCTCGTTTCTGTGTGTTCAGGTGTGCCTCAGGGTTCCATACTTATCTCTGTTCTATTTACTATCTATATATTTTTTATTTATATCTGAGTAAAGTATTGTAGTTACCATGCATATATGGATGATACCCAGATTTATAGATCTTTTAGGCCTATTGAAATCATAAAAGTGATCAAGTCTGATTTTCTTTTAGAAATTTCCCACCGAGTTTATTTTTAAATCCTGACAAATGCTCTGTTACCATCTTTGGTAATAGAAAAATTAAGTCTAGGTTAGAAAGTATATTTTTGGGGAGCTTCTACTTCACCTGTTACTGAACTCATTGCTTTTGGCAATCAGTTGGGTTTATTATATTATTTTCTCTTTCAGGGTAGTTAAATACTACTTTACTTATTAAACTAAAAACTCTATTCTACTTTTTTAGGTAATAGTGATAGACGAAGACTGTTCTCCATCGCAAACAAACTTCGACAAAAAACCAAAATCCAAAAAGAAAAAGAAGGAAAGGCATGAAAATCAAGACCTAAATATTAAGAAAGCAAAGAAAAAGAAACAGAAGCATGTGAAGTTCGATAACGTTCCATCTCCGAACTCCAGCATTACTTACAAGAAAACACCAAAAGCACACAAACAGAGACAAGAGAGTGAAGAGCCCCACCTTACTAAAACATCTTTATTCTCTGGTGATTACAGCGATTCTGAACAAGAAGGCATTCATGTAGACCGCAAAACCTTCAACACTTCCTGGGTGCAATCAAAATTGATTTTTGACGAAACTCTTGAATCAACTTCTACTATAAAGTCACCAAATTCCGGGTCATCTTCTAATTTTGGGTCACCTTCTACATTCAAGTCACCTTCTATTCTCAAGTCACCATCTACCGAAAAGTCATCTTTTACTGTCGAGTCATCTTTTACTCTTGAGTCACCTCCTACTCTCAAGTCACCTTCTACTCTCAAGTCACCTTCTACTCTCAAGTCACCTCTCGTCGAGTCACCTTCTACTAGTAAGAAGAATAATCCAAGCAGCGACAAAGTTGTGGTGTTTTGTTCTAGGAGAGGTCAGTTCCTTAGAATAGACAAACATAAACTAAATAAGCATAAACAATTGGAAAAACAGTTTCAAGGTATTCCTTATTTTAATTAAAAATTCGTTTGCTATTTTTTTATTAAATGTTTTCAGAAGAACAAAAAGCAAAATCGATGTCGTTCACCCGCGTTTTCAAAATGCATAGAAGGGTCATGCCTGAGTTAAACTCTTGCGATGAATTAGTTCCGTCAGACATAGAGATAGTTTTAGCAGGAGATGCAAAACCAAGTGTTGTTAATCTTGAGCCTTCAGCTTCAAATGAATCAACAAATAACAATTGCAAACGACCTTTAAATAAAACTATGGATGATACTACTGTATTATTAGAAGAAATCAGCGGTTTAAGCGCAGCTGATCGAAATGATACAATGGAAGGCAGCTTTGTCCAAAATGGAGAAATGGAAGTGTCTGAAGAAGACACTACAATGGAAGCGAATGGATTTTCAAATAAATATCAAGAAGATGTGCTTAATGATTATTATTTTCACATGTAAGACTTGTGCTCTTGTGCCCTAAGAATATATTTTTTTGATTTATCGCTGCTAAAAATGCTTTGTATTGTAGAAACCAATTGTTTAACTAGAATATCTTTTTTTAAATATTTTTGTCCACCACAAGAAATTATTTTTGTTTCATTTTAGGTAATCAAACGGAAGTTATGTGCCAAGTAAACGAAGACGGAAACATCATTATAGGTGAAAATAAATCTGTGTTTGTTCATGGGTACTTGAACATCACTTTGTTACAAGGAAGCGCCGAAATTCAAGGATACAATTTGAAAACAAATGAATCGTATGAGATTTATTCGGCCAGAGGTACCTCTTTATTGTGCATTAAAAACACTAATGCCGGAGGTGAAACCATTATAAAATGTTCCAGACTGCAAAGCAAAAAGATCGACTTCATCGAAAAGCACATTTCGCAAAAGTTATTCCCCACAAATAATCTCCGATCAAATTTCTACCACACCCCCAATGGTTACAACTCCTTCAAATACTCCAAAGAATGGGAGAACATTCTTAGAGATATAAAGAAACCGAACGGCTCGTTTGAAAAGCTATTGCTTTGCGGAGGAAAAGGAGTTGGAAAAAGCTCTCTCCTTCGATTTATGTGCAATCAGCTAATAATGCAGCACAATGAGGTTTTAGTAATAGATCTCGACCCTGGGCAACCGGAGTTTACGGTTCCTGCTTGTATTTCAGCGACTTTAGTTAAAAAGCCTCTTTTCGGGCCGAACTACACCCATCTTCAAGAGCCGGTCAGCTCGATTTTCCTAGGAAGCGTCAATACAGCGGAATCTCCACAAAACTATCTCAATTGTGTTAAAGGGCTCGTGGAAACAGTTAAAGACTTGACAGGTATCCCAATATTAATAAACACTATGGGTTTTACCCGAGGTGTCGGAATGGAGATAATGATGGCGATCTTGCACATAGTTCAACCTGATCGTGTTGTCGAAATTCGCAGCAACTCCCAGAGGAAAAACTTCGCTGAAAATTTATTTTATAAAAACGTCAAAGGAAGAAGACTGTTGTTTAATTTTAGAAGCAACTTGAAGGCTTACAGTTTGTTTAGAATTATGTCCATGACTGACGGGAATAGAGGTTGGGAGCTCTTGCCTCGGCAAGTTCGAGAAATGTGCTTGCTTGCGTATTTGAGCCAAGTGCTTCCCGAAAACGTTTTGTCGCTAACGGACAGCTCTATTCCACTTTATGAGTAAGTAATCACTATGAATGATTTTTCTTTGGATTTATACTGCAACTTTTTCCAGAACTAGCTTGGATGCTATCCGAAATATCGGGGATGCTAATACCTGCGCCGCTATTTTAGCGCAAATTGTGGGACTTTGCAGCAAACTGGATTCAGGACTATTTAAATGTTATGGATATGGTAAATTATTTTTTTTTAATTTTAGAGGCTTTAAAATAGACTTTTAAATTTTTTTAGGAATTGTTAAAGGTATAGACTTTGAAACTAACAGCTGTGCTGTAATAACACCAGTTCGATTATGTGATCACGAAGACATAGATTATATGTTACCGGGTGCTGTAACTTTACCGCCATCTATATACATGACGGAAGATGATAATTCCGGAGTTATACCTTACGTACAGCCTGGTTCCTTGTCTGGAGGCTTCACCCAAATTCCTAAAAGATCTATTATACCTATTAAGAAGTAACTTTTTATATTCTACTTTTTCATTGAGTTGTTTAGTTAAGAATTAAATGTTGTTGAATATTTTTGTTTTGTTTTATCAAATAATTAAATTCAGGACCTGCTTGGCGGTATGACGAATATGGGAAAGTACAGATTACAACAGGTGAGAAATCATAAATACTTTGGAGTAACTAACAAAATGTCATTTAATAAAAAAAATTATAGGCTTTACAATTACCGTGGGCACATGGCATGTCGCCCACCGTCCACGGGTAAAAGAGCCCCAGTAATAAAGCTAGCGTTGTCACTAGCCAAAAATGCAATAGTTTTAGCAACTTCACTTGTAGTTCCAGGTCTCCCCAAAGCATGAGTGGTAGCGCACCTTGCTAAGAACTCTTGGTACTGGTCGTCGCTCATGCCTCCTCTTTTATGCAATTCTGTTACCGTTACTCCGGGATTAACGCTGTTAACTCTAACTTGCTTGGGAGCTAAATCTAAAGCCACACATTGTGTGAATTGGTCTAAAGCAGCTTTCGACATGCAGTACGATAGCAAGCCAGGAGATGCACGCATTCCAGTGACACTAGAAACGTTTACTATGTTTCCCTTAGTTTTTATTAAGTATGGTACAGCTAAAGTGGTTAGTAAGTATATAGAGCGAACGTTTGTGTTGAACAGCCTATCGTATTGCTCCAAAGATGTGTTTTCAATACCTCCGGATTCAATGATTCCTGCGTTATTAACTAGCACATCAAGCTGTCCAAAATGTTTGATTGTATCATCAATAATGCGTTTAACATCTTCTTCATTTGTTACGTCTCCAATTATCAGTAAAGGTTTTGTTTCGCCTAAACATTCTTCAGCTATTTTTTTAAGGTTATCTTCATTTCTGCCAGTTAGTGCCAATTTGGCTCCTAAAGTGGAAAAATGTAATGCTGTTTGTGCTCCAATTCCAGAACTAGCGCCAGTTATTAGGACTACTTTGTCTTGGAAAGACATTTTGACGTTTCGAGGCCTTTGACAGGTTTGGTAGGACTGTTTAGTGTGTTGTTGTTATGTGGTTAGTATTCTTCTTCTTTTCTGTTCTTGGACATACGACTAAGGTCGAACACCCATTGTCAAGTAAATGTTGTTATGTGATAGCTTTTAGGAACCAGGTGGAATCAGCTAGTTGGTTGTGTGGTGCAAGGATGGAATGTGTAGGATGGACTGCAATATAAAAGTGCTGTGTTTCTTAATATATAACAAGATAAACTTAACTAACATGCATCTAAGGAACAAATCCAATTTTACGCACTTGCTTCAAAAGACTAACATAATTACTCTTAAGGTTCGACCGTAGGATACCCCTCAGATCAAAGGAAATGGGAACATTTTTGATTTGATTCATAAAGTTAAAGGTATTTTCAAAACTGCTAGAGCAGTTCATTATTACGTGTTCAGCTGTGCCCATGTCGCCCCAGGTACAGAGGAGGGACTCTACAACATTAATTCTTGCCAGATGATGCGGAAATCGATTCTGATTGCATCAAATTCTGTTAAGCAAAACAATATCAGCTCTATTATCAAATTTGTAAGTCTTAAACTACGGGGCGTGGTCCGGTTCTAATGTAATGCCTTTATGCCAGTCACCCTTAAACCTCAGAGCCTCCAACCAGAACCGTCTACACTTCAGATTTCCTTTTTCAATATGAGTAACACGCCTGTAAAGTTGAGTTTATGAGGGAGAGTGGCAGAGGATCTACGTCTGTTCGCTAGACGCCTCGACAGAGGAAAGGGAGTCGGACAAAATCAGGTTATTATCCATCGGTTCTCATCCTATATGCTTAAGGGCATGATATATGACAACAATTTCGGAAGAGAATACAGAGAGGGAGAATATGTACCTATACCCACTGAACCATCTGTGGAAAACTTTGAAGCATTAGTGAACAGGACCCGGAAATCTGGGAAATCCTCGTGAAGTCTACGGTTAAGTACAGCATTGTTTATCACCGAATCAGAATCCTTATCGAGGTTTAAGTTCTCGACTACAGGGAGATCAGCCAGAAGTACTCTCCAATTTGTCTGAAAAACCGCCGCAGAATGGAATCTCCAACGAAAAATGTTTACGATAAAGACCCCTGTGCAGCTCAGAGACCAGGAATGTGAGGGCCTCAGCTGAGTCCTTTCCCTTACGAAATCCAAATTGTAATGGGCTAAAAAAGTTCTATTTTCCAAAAACCGCTCAACTCTATTCTTCACTACGTGTTCCAGTGTTTTACCAACACATGAACTAAGGGCTATAGGACGCCAACCAGAGATTCTGGAAGGGTCCTTCCCAGGTTTTGGTATCGGACAGATTACATAAGTTTTCCAGTCGTCTGGGATATCGCCCCCTGAAGAACCGAATTAAGTATGCGACACAAAGACTCCAAACCCAGCGGATATACCGTTTAAGCATAGAGTAAGAAACCTCGTCCTGGTCCGTTGCACGATCCTTCTTATACTGAAGGCACTTTATCAACTCCTGGATAGTAATTTCTGGGATGGTTTCATTAAACGAACCTGTTCAAAACAGCTGGAGGTGTGAGGCGAGGCAAAGCAAAAGTTCAACAAACACACCCTTCTCTGCGGTTCCAGTAATGATTGGAGGGCTTATGGCATTGAAAAAAGCCCTCAGCTTCCTCCAAATCCACCTGGTAGGCGATCTAAAATTAAGTGAGCTGCAAAACTTGTGGAACTCTTCTCTTTTAATCTTAAGCAGGACTCTGCGGGTTGTAGCAATAACTCTTGGCAGCTAAAAAATTCTCTAAATTGTGTACCTCAGAATAACTTCTAGTAGCTTCCCTCCTACGCAAACATGCCTCTCCACAGTGGTCATTCCACCATGGAATCGACTGTCCACACCTAAAAGAACCCTTGCAGCGAAGTATGGTTTCCTCCGCAACAAAATCAACTGCACTCTTCCAATCAGGATAGGACTGAACAACCACATCAAACCGACCCTGCAGAAGTGTCTGGTAAATAAGCCAATCAGCCCTCCTGAATATACTCCTGGAAGAAACACTCCTGACTCGAGCCTCAGCCTCACCCCCCAGAGTGACATCTAGAATTGCAGGAAAATGATCGGAAAAATGGGTGTCATCCAGTCTTGTGTACTAAGTCAAGCCAGACAGGTCGGGAGAACAGACACCCAAATCAAT
>JAUIMW010001529.1:0-12350 GCA_033557785.1 Enochrus cinctus
CCCTCACGGGGTAAAATGCGTGAACACTAGGTACCATAAAAGTGCCTCTACTGTTTAAGTTTTATTGCCGATCTATCAGCTGAACAATGGCATTGTTCACTGACAATAGTGATGTCGCGCGGCTTTGGTGTAAACGCGGGGTTATAAAACAAAAAGACTCAATAATGTAGTAATAAAAATAATTTTGGCAAAATAAAAATTAGGAAATGGGAACTTCATCAAAATTTGTGGCAGATATTTTGAATGATGAAAGAATAGATCCTTTTATTTTGCCTGATAAAATTTTGCTGGGGTAAAACATTTAATTTTTTTTTAAACAGCAGAGATGTGAGAAAATACTTGGACATCATTTATCCAGAAATATGAAAATGTAAAGGAGGACTTCGTTTTTCGCCAGCGTGTTCCCCTTACATGTACACACACGTGAGTTGATATCAAGATGCCAGGAATATGACGTTCCACTTTGTAGTGCATTTGCTGACTACGAAAGAGCCTTAGACTCTGTGTAGACTACCACAAGTGTGCAGTCATTTGTAAAAGTGGGTATCTAACTTTTCCAAAATATCTACAATTCTGCAACGTCACACATTTATTAAACTTCACGTCAAAACTGATTGATTCCTTATAATGAAGGGAGTATGGCAGGGTGATATCTCCAAAATGGTTTACAGCAGCACTAGAATGTATGTTCCAAACACTTGACTGAAGCAGCACTGGCATATGATTTGATACACCTACACAAATTAAGATTCTAGAAAATAAAATCGGTGTCCTAGAAGGGAGAATAGAAGATCAACAGAACTTTCTACAACAGGCAATTGGTAACCAGAAGAAACTTCTAGAGCAAACAATTGGTGAGCAGCAACAGTTTCTCGAAGAAAAGCTGGACCACAGGAGCATTATCTTTTGAGGAGAATGGACGGGAAGTTCGCCGAAATTGATAGAAAATTTTCGGAGCTTCAAGTTTCTGGTCTGCAATCGGGCACTGCAGCGGGCTACGGGGTACAAAAAGTAAAGGTTCCGAAATTTGATGGCACTATCAACTAGACCATCTACAAGAAGGTCTTCGAGAACCTAAAGAAGAGGTGCAAGGAGACCATTCAAGAGTTCACGGCAGAAGTTGAGAAGGCAGGTAAACTGGCCCATGGAGACCACCTGAGGTCGCCTTGAATAGAATGCTTCTCCAAGTGTTTGTGTCAGGCTTGGATGACCTGAACATGGCACTTGCGGTGACGACGGCGGGTAAGAAAAACTATTGGGAAGCTGTTGAAGTTGCCCTGAACTACGAAGATACCAGCCAAGAAATCCGCTCGGCACCAATTATCTGTTTCTTCTGCAAGAAGGAAGGGCACATCACAGCTCGTTGTCCACGAAGGAAGAAGGACCTTGGTAATGAGAAGGACACGACTAAGAAGTCGGAGGGTCGAGTGTTGGTGGACAACGGGACTTGCCCCAGAATATCCGCGATCAAGAATGATGGAAACAATCTTGCCATTAGGGGCACCATTGGATCCAATGAGGTACTGTTCACTGTGGTCACTGGTGCAAATGTGTCTGTCGTCAAACCGGATGTGGTCAAAGGAGTCCGGCTGAATAAGATACGCAACTTTAGGGTTGTTACGGCTACGGGTGACATTTGGGAAGGTGTCCGGATATCCTTGGAGGCCAGAGTTTTGGACCAATGGGTGGTAGTGGCAATTCTTGGACTGGACTTCATGAAGGACCATGAAATAGTGATCAACTTCGAGAGCAGGAGTCTGAAGATGGGGAAAGAATAGATTTTCATGGCTGTTCCTGTTGCCAAACATCTCGAAGATAAATTAATACTCGGACAAGACATTGAAATTCCACTGAGGGTAGAACAGCATATCCCAGTCAGACTGGAGGATAGTGCCAAGGACTTTCAAGTTGGCATAATAGAAGCAGAACCAGTCGACAAGGGATTGATGGTGGCAAGATCTCTGGTAAAACTTAGAGATGCAGTGCCAGTGCGAATCCTGAACACCATAGACTACCCAATAAAACTGACCAAAGGGAAAATTGTTGAAAGAGTGGAACCAGTGACCTGGGTGTCCAACAGTGAAGTTGATGTGCCAGGGCAAAGGAAACACCAGAAGGCAAACCAAGAGGTGCATAAACTGGTCGACAACGCAGCCCAAAACTTGAAGAAAGAAGAAAAAAAAAACGCCTTCGTTCATTGCTGCTAGCGTACCAGGACACCTTCCCAGATGGTAACGAAGACACTGGAAGAACCAACAAGGCAACTTCCATTGGCCAAACATAGTGAAGTTGATGACCTCATCCAAAAGATGCACAATCAAGGAGTAATCGAGCCTAATAGCAGCCCTTGGTCATCTCGAGTGGTCTTGGTGAAGAAGAAGGATGGATCGACTCAGTTCTACATAGTTTATAAAAAGATAAACGAAGTCACCAGGAACGACTGTTACCCTTTACCCCGGATTGACGGTACCCTGGACACCTTAGCCGGAGCAAGGTATTTCTCAACTTTGGACCTGAGAAGCAGAAACTGGCCATCCAGAAGATAAAGAAAAGACTGCTTTCTCTGCAGGCAATGGCTTGTGGCAATTTACGGAGTTGCAATACTCCTGCAAAATTTGAGAGGTTGATGAACTTGGTGCTGAAAGGCTTAACGTGGAAGACGTGCCTGGTTTATCTGGATGATGTGATAGTAGTCGGCAAGAACTTCGACGAACATTTGAAGAATTTGGAAGAGGTTTTCCTAAGACTATGCAATGGCTACCTGAAACCGAGTCCTTCCAAATACAAGCTGTTCCAGAAAGTTGACAGAAGATGCGGTCAAGTTCCAGTGGACCAGGGAGTGCCAGGAGGCTTACGATCGCCTCAAGGAAGAACTGGCAGGCGCAACCTTTTTGAGCTGTCCTCAACCAGAGGCGCAGTTCATCATTGATACAGACGCCAACAATGTGGAAATAGGTGGCGTACTTTCCCAAACTCAAGATGGGCAAGATAAAGTCATCTGATATTTCAGCAAGACTCTATCCAAGCCAGAGAGGAACTACTGCGTGACCAGGAGGAAACTTTTGGCAGTAGTTAAAACAGTAGAGCACTTCCACAAATACGTCTATGGAAGGCCGTTCCTCGTTCGTACCGACCTTGCAGCCCTGACATGGTTGATGAATTTCAAGCAGCCTGAGGGTCAAGTGGCTCGCTGGATAGAGCGCTTGCACGAATATGATTTCAAGACTGAACATCTTTGTGGTACTGCTCATCGGAATGCTGATGCTCTTTCGAGAAGACCATGTCCTGATGACAGTAAGCACTGCCAAAGGGTAGAGGCGAAAGAATTCTTGCAGCTGGCAAAAGTGGGACTGAGGCTGACCGTAGTGGATATGTAGGGTTTTGGCGAAGACCAGAGGAATGATCGAGAAATTGGACCCATTTACGAATGGAAATTTGATGGGAGGCAACCCGAATGGGCTGAAATATCTGATATGCCCAGGAGTGTGAAACACTATTAGGCGCAATGTGACTCCCTGGTGGTAGAAGGTGGGCTTTTGAAAAGGAACCTTGAGAGCTAGGACAGAAGTGACCAAACAGTTGGTGGTTCCCAAGACTAGGCGAAGTGAGGTCATGAGGGAAGTTCATGACGGGAATACTGGAGGTCATCTAGGTGTTAAGAAGACCTTAGACAAGTCGAGGGAACGCTACTATTGGGTGAACTGGAAAGATGACGTCACTAGCTGGTGCAGAAAATGCGAGACGTTCGCCAGAACAAATGGACCCTCGAGAATTCCAAGAGCCCCCATGAGGAAGTACAATGTGGGAAGCCCCTTTGAGCGAATCACTATGGACATAGCAGGGCCGTTACCAGAGAGCAATCAAGGCAACAAAATACATCTTGGTGGTAATTGACTATTTCACCAAATGGCCAGAAGCTACGACAGTTGCACTCTGATCGTCTAGCAGCCTATTGCGGGGACAATGAAGACGATGAAGGAAGGGTAGCTGTTGTGGCAGGAATTTCTCAATTAGCCCGCCAGTTGGAAGAAGTTTCTCTACGGTGTCACGGAGGAAAAACGTGGAGACCTGTTCAAAGTACCGGCCAAGTATATACTTGCCCACTGTGTGCCCAAAGACCTGAAAATGGGTCGACGGATCGCTGTGGAACTCCATCGAAGATTTGGGATGCCATACCAGCGGGAGGGATAGCCAGAGCTTATAATCAGGCAAGAGCGTGGAGATAGAAAGATTTTCCACCTGATAACGAAGAACAGGTTATTTGAGAAACCGAGTTATGAAAACACGTCAAAGATCTCAAAAACATTCAGTCATAATAACATCATCCGTAATGCCTCTCAACTTGAAAAGTAAAGCCTTTGATCAATGTATCCTACCCCTATCAACATACGGCTGTGAGACTTGGATAGTGAATCCTGTCATCACTTAGATATATG
Source organism: Enochrus cinctus (assembly GCA_033557785.1). Taxonomy (NCBI): domain Eukaryota; kingdom Metazoa; phylum Arthropoda; class Insecta; order Coleoptera; family Hydrophilidae; genus Enochrus; species Enochrus cinctus. The sequence continues at coordinate 4,437 of JAUIMW010001529.1, forward strand.
TATATATATATATGTATATAAACACTTATAGACACACTGCACTTAAAATAAAGAAGTTCTTGCCTCTTGTCACCTCAACTTGATATAAACGCTCCCTAATAATTATTAATTCACGTAATTAAAATTACAAAATATTGCGGAAGATTTTACTGCTGGCTACCATTGTTAAAGTACATTTTATGTGGAAGAAACCCAACGAATGTGCTAAATCGTATTTATTGTTACAAGGTTATTATTCTATTACATTCTGCATTTTAGCTATCTAGAATAAAAAAAGAAAAAAAACCTGTTTTATCAAGTTGTAAAGGAATAAAAGTATTTTATTTATATAAATTTTACACACCTTTTTACAATTTCGAAGAGTTGTTTCTGTTTAATAAATTTCAAATTATTTTCGAAAATTACATTTAAATTTAGAGAAGTAAAAAAATCTGTGGTCATTCAAGCTACTCTGAACGGTCAATATTTACATGTATACTTGATACTATATAAAGGGTCATTCTTATCTATCTGCACTAGTTTAAACAATGAATAGATAGTAAAAAAAGAGACAAGAAAGCCCTCTAACATTTTTGTGAAATTCAAACAAGGATAACAAAGTTTTAATAGTTTAAAATATTTCTTAAAATATCTTCCTGCACTTTCTTCAATTTCCAACCACCAGACTTAACAAAACTGCAACCTGAATTTATTTTTTTATGTTTGTCCATTCCACCTGAATGTTGTAAGTAGTACGCAAAAATACTAGTTAAGAGCTAAATTAACAAGTCATTTTAATATTTATAAATTATGGACATGGACATATATAAAATAAATCTAATATTTACATAACATATTTTTTCAATAGTGTCAAGAAATTCGATTACTCAACATGTACAGGCTCAGATTATATTTTACGCCTTTGTTTCAGTGAATTAAATTAATTATTCTACATACTTTGTCTAATTGTGATGTTATAAGTTTCTGCAATTATACTTACTTCACAGTTTTTTCTGTAGCCATATGTCCACATGGATTAAAAGCGTATGTAGGAGGACCAGCATCAACATAAAAGGCTGGTTCTAATCCCATAATAACTTTTACAGTAGGTCCTAACTAAAAGAAGCATTAGTATAAAATTTTAATAGTAACAAAAATTTGTGTTTTTACCTCTAGGCAAATAGGACATTTTCTTGCTCCTGAATCTTTATCTTGGCCCCAATCATGTAAACCTTGTACATGACCACAATTTAAGTATACATAAGGCTGCTGTTGATTTTCATTAGGTGTAACTTTCCTAGGTATCACTAAAGTATTTAATCCTACTGGACATTGAGGACGACCTGCGTTTATTTCATCTATTTCTCTCTCCAGATCTCTCTTACTCTGAAAATATGTTTTTCATACTTTATGCATGTTTTAATTTAAATAATAAAATTACTTACTGGTGAATGTGTTAAACCTTCTGATGATCTCCATAATAATGTGGCTCCACATAAATCTATAAGAGTTCCATCTTGCAATATATTGGTTTCATTATCGACCTAAAATGATATTTTAGAAAGCAAAAAAATGACAACTTAAAAATCAAATCCTTAACCTTATATTTCATATTTATTTAAGTTAAATATAACAATATCTTTAATATCATTACTATTGAAGAAAAAGTGAACAAAAAAAAGATAATTAAATTACTAAAAACAAAGTTGGAAAAAAAGGATTTTCAATCAAATAATATCGATTTCTATTAATTTATTTTGCAGGAAAGTAGAACTGGATTTTTGATTATTTACCAACATTAGAAACGGAAAAAGTATCACAAAGACCAATGATAACTTAACACGTTCGCAGACAAGATGGCATATGGTGCATATGTTAAAGAACTAGACGGGATATGCCGAACAGTCCTTAAGTATTTTTTTTAATTTGGTAGGTGTCCGCGAACGTGTTTTATTGTAAAAGCAAATATGAATTTTTCCTCTCACCTAAATTTATGTTTATTTTTGGGTAGTAATATAAAAAATATTAAATATTTATAAAAAAATTAAAATAATTAAATATGCTATTTTGAAACTTTAGTGAATTATTTTACAAAAACAATTGCCAAAATATAGTTATTTATATATTCGGGGCACAAAAATTGAATACATTAATGTTTTAAAATCCTATTGATTTTAATGGGAATACATCGTTTAAAAGTTTTCGTTCTTATTGCCAATTATCTGCAGCTTGTTTCATATCATCTGACAGATCTTAAATTAGAGAATGTCATGAGGCTCCCTAACACCAAACGCAGCATCGGCTTCTTTGGCGCGGCCTGTCAATCAACTAAACGCAACGGCTTGTGAGGGTGTTTTTTAAGAATTTGGTTCACGCTCGTTTAGTTTACAAGTAAAAATGCGTACAAGGTATCATAAAAATGTCTCTACTGCTCAAGTTTTATTGCCCTTCAATCATCTGAACAATGGTATAATTCATTATTGGTCAAGCTGTGAATCTTTTGTAAGATGTTGTGCGGCTTGTATGTAAACGCGCCCTAATGCACGATAAATGCACTTTTAGTGTTAAAAATTTATATGTACAACAATTCTTAATTGAAGGTATTGTTACGAATTTTGTTGCACTAAAACTAGTGTTTGTTTTACTCAATTAATTTTGCACAAACTGTTTTACAACTTAGAGGTTATATGTACAGCTGCGCTTGCGGTGGCGATCCGATTCGAACTGAACTCTTCAACTAACTGGCTGGCTGCACTCCTATCTTTATATATGCGTCGGGAATTTTCGCATCTAGAATGTTCTAAATGCTCACTTTCGTAACACTGCCCCTCTCTTAAGGCTGATCGTCCCGAGCAGTACTCCTACGGTCCTCATAATGCTTAAATGAACAGTAAGACTTCTTGCATCCAGGTTTCTGCTACCAATAGCATGGTATTTCTAAGCGGTTCTTCGTGTTGACAAAATGCCTCATTTGGCAATCTACGTGGTATTATCCATTTATCCATTGGTTGCAGATTTCTTCCTATCCTCGGGCACTTGGTGTGTGGCGATATCTACAACTGCCTCCTTCTCTACATTCTGCATTATAGTAGAAGTGTCAAGCCACGTTCTTCTTTGTTTCTTGTGATAACAGCAAACGGTAATTTTGATTTCCGAGCCGTTGAAAATGTCTTCATTCAAACTTCTTACGATTCTCCAATCCAGTCGATCAAGTCCGCAGGCAATGGCAGCTTGTTCAAACCTTGTTCTTCGGCCTTTCTCCTCGATTCATGAAGAGCTTCCAAAAGCTTTCATAGGTGGGTTTGTGGAAATATCTCTCTTTCGTCACCAAATAGTATAATTGCTGAACTTCAAACATCTTCCTAAAGTTTGAAGCTATTCCCTTGTTCATCTTCAAGTCTGCCGACACAGTGAACCAAAGGATGATCCTTGGGCGTTTTAAACAGATTGGTGCTCTGTTCAACAGTTATACCATGGCGAGATTTCCTGCCATTTCGTGCCTTCCTCATGAAGTCCTGGAATCCTTGATTGGTGGGAGACTTAAGCACCTGGACTCTGAGTTCCTCTTCTTCGTGATTTCCTTTATAGGGAGCCAAGTGATTTCTGTGAACTATTTTTGGCTGGGCCCTTGGTGATTTTCGAATTCTATAGATGACGTCATTTATCCGCGTGATAAACTCGTATGGCCCTTACCATTTCTTCTGGAGTTTTGGGGAGTATCCTTTTCGCAGAGTTGGGTTATATAGCGAAACTTTGTCCTCATCATTGACACCTCCAGCTTTCTTGTCACTAGCTTCGCTGATTTGACAAAAAACCAACTCGTTGATGGAGTCCATTATTTGCTGCAGCTTCTCGACACAATCTTCCAAAGCTTCATTCTCTTGTGGTGGTGTGCCACATAACAGGTCAGCCGGTAGTCTGGGATCTCTTCCAAACACCATTTTCGCTGGTGATACGCTAGTGGATTCTTGATGCTAATAAGCCAATAGGAGTAGATCTAGGTGTTCGTCCTAGCCACGCTAACGGTCTGCAACGACTTTGGCTAGATGTTTCGAAATTGTGCAGTTCATACGCTCCACCATTGGAGAATTGTAGATGCAGAGGTGTCGTCCTGGTCTTTCTGATCCAGAGAACCCTATACAGTTCTTGAAATATCCGAGGTTCAAAGTTTCGTCCCTGGTCGGAATGAAGTTCTAATGGCACATCAACAGATCAACTTCTTCCCCTATTCCTTAGCTACTGTCGATGCTTCCTGGTTTGGAATGGCATATGCTTCTACTCATTTGCTAAAAAAATCCAACCAGGTTGCACTTGTTTTCAGCGGTTGTTTCTGGAAATGGCCCGGCATTGTCCATTACTATCCTTTCAAAAGGTGATCCGACGTTATACTGCCTCATGGGAGCTCGTCTACTTCCTGATGGTCCATTAGCAACTGCACATAATTCGCATCTTCTGTACCAAGTTTTGACATCTTTCTGCCAGTTGACCCAGTAAAACCTTTCTTGAATTTTCTCAATAGTCTTCTTGACTCCAAGATGTCGACCAGAAACTCCGTCGTGAATTTCTTGTAGTGCTTCTTCTCGTCTTTGGCAAAATTAATCGTTTACTAACTTTCGTTCCGTCAAGATTTTCCAAGACTCTTTTAAGTATACCATCTTCTATCAAGAGGGAGTCTCATTGTGCCCAATAACTTTTAACGGTGGGATTCAAATTGGAGATTTCTTCCCATCCAGGTCTTCGATTATAAATTCGCCACTACTGATCTTGCGCCGTCGTGCTCCAGCCATCTATTTGCACAGCAGTTCTGGGTTCCTTCCAGGCTACCACAATGGCTGCAGTCATCAAGACATGGCCTTCTTGATAGTGCATCAGCATTTTGATGTATGACCCCTTTTTCAGTGCTCGATAGCAAAGTTGTATTCTTGAAAACGCTTGATCCAACGTGCTATCTGGCCTTCAGGATTCTTGAAGTGAAGTAGCCATTTAAGATGATCAGTATTTAAGGTGATCAGTTCGCAACAGAAATTCTCGCCCATAGAGATATTTATGGAAATGTTTTTTCATTGCAAGTAGTTCTCTTCTTGTCACACAATAGTTTCTTTCTAGTCTGGACAAAGTTTTGATGAAGTACTCAATGACTATTTCCTCACCATTCTACATTCGGGGTAATACTCCTCCAATGCCAACATTGAGTATACCCAAGCACAGACGAACTGTAGAGTGCAATCTTCAGTTAATCAAATGCCTCCTGGCAATCTTCTGTCCAATGGTACTTCACACCAGCCTCAGTCAATCTGTGCAAAGGTTTTGCAATTGTCGAGGACCCGGGCACAAATCTTCGGTAATAGGTAGATAACCCGAGAAAGCTTCGTAGTTGTGTTTGTCTTTAGGTATTGGCCACTCTGTAACTGCTTTTATTTTTTCTGGATCTATAGAGATTCTTTCTTTGGAAACCACATGTCCCAAATAATTCATTTCCTTCTTAAAGAAGTGACATTTTCTTGGACTTAGTTTCAGGTTACCACTTCTAAATCTCTCGAAGATCTCCCTCTGGTTTCGAAGGTGTTGTTCAAAAGTCTTTCCAATGAAGATGACGTCATCAAGGTAAACAAGGCATGTCTTTCATGAAAGCCCCTTCAACACCAGGTCCATCAGGCGCTCAAAGATACCGGGAGCATTGCATAATCCAAACGGCATCAAGGTAAAGTGCGACAAACCATTGCCAGTCGTGAAGGTTGTCTTCCCTTTGTCTTCTTTCTTCATTTCAACTTGCCAACACCCACTCTTCAAATCAGAAGGCGTATCGTCTTTTGTTGTAAGAGGATATGTGTTCTTTTTCGTGATGTCGTTTAACTTTTGATAGTGATGCAAAGTCGGGTGGTCCCATCTTTCTTTTGTCTGGGGTGTTGACGAATGGGCATAGCATTTCCAGTATCGATTCTGTGTTTAAAAATCCTTATACGGCTGTAATCAGCCTCTGTCGCTGCAAATATGTCACAGAAATATCCCAATGAAGTTACCACTTCAGCCTGTTGGTCAGTTAAAGATTGTCTACAGCATCATCTAGAAGTTTCTGAACTTGTTCTGGGAGTTTCTTCTTTCTAGTATGTACTTTCGACTTTTCCTCACATTGAATTACCCACGCCACAGGCTCCAATGTTCCGATAGGCCTATCTTTCTTCCATAATAGTGGGAAATTATTGGCACTCATCACATATACTGGCATAGACTTAGATAATTTAACCAATGATATTCCCAAGAAAGCTCCTTTCCACATCTGACTCCACAACTCCAATGAAAGGATCATCTGATCTTTTGTCAGGTTCAGTCATAATAATCTGTTCAGCCGGTATTTGGACGTCATCTTTAAGAAATAGGCGTGCATTAGAACTATTGATAGGAAGCGCCAGATTAATCTCTTCATTTACAAGTTTAAGGGCTCCAAAATCCAAGTCTATCTTAGCGCCATAACGCATCAGAAATGGATAACTTGATTTTATTACACTGTCTAGGATCCCATGGTCATAGTAATCTTCGTTTTTCCTTTAACAAAAACTTTTTTCCAGTGGCTGTCCTTAAGGTTCGGACTTGACTGGATTCTGGAACGTTCCACCAAGTCTGGCCTGATAACAGATACGTTTGCTCCGGTATCGATTGTAAACTTGCATGCTCTTCTTCCAATACTTCCATCAGTAAGTAGTCTATTATATTGATGCTGCAGTCTACCAATCGTGGGGCACTTCCCATCACCCACCAAAACAGGCCACTTCCTGTCGGCGGGAATTAGTTTTCCTGTTTTAGCCCACTTTTGTGGCGTTCTTTAATTTCTGGACATTTGGCTTATATATGCCCCATCTTTCCACACCGGTAGCAAATCCTCATTCTTTGGTTGGTCTCTTTTTTTTGCTATCTTCTAGTCACCTTGCGGCCTCTTCTTCTTCCAACTTCACTTCACGAATTCTTGACGACTGGTGAGTTGTCGTTTAAAGAGCCTTGTACCGAAGGGCTACAGCTACTACGTCCCAGTATCTGGTGGAATCTGGCTGCCTATAAACGAAGTCATGTTGTAATCTTCCAGACCCAAGGTGAAGTTTTGGATCGCAATTACCTCCACTTCATCTTGTGATAGGTTATTGTAAGCCAATCTAGAGAGTCTTTCTACATCGACCGCAAATTCTTGGATTCCTTCTTTCAATCTTCGCTTCCTGTATACCGGAGTCATATGAGCGTCTCCAAACCGCAACTCTAGGGCATTGACTAGACTTGTATAGTCTAGAGAACCTTTAATTTTGTACAACACCAACGAAGCTTCATCCTGTAGCGCCGAAGTCAAATTTACAAGTTTCTCCTCATCATTCGAGCCATAATGGCCAGCAATCATTTCAAATTGTTGACAGTAGACAAGCCAGGGAGTTTTTCCATCATAGTTGGGCAATTTCGTGATAATCTGTCGAGCAGCTACTTCGTTTCCCGAAATAATCACTTTTGTTTGCTTCGAAATTGATTCTATGCCGATTAGCTCGTAACGTTGAGCTTCCATTTTTTTCTCCATTTTTTCTCCCACACTACTGACTTATCTTCAACATCATAGATTTTATCTTCGACATTGCAGATCTTATCTTCCACATTTCAGAGTTTATCTTCAAGTTCTACTTTCACTTCTTCTAGTTTTCCCCGAAGTTTGGTCTCAAAATACGTGAAATGTTCCAAAAGTTCGTTTCTCAGCAGCCCGAAGTCACTATTTTGTTTGTCCATTTTATCTCTTAATCCAACATAAGATTACGCAAAAAAATTCATTCGGGAGAAATCATATAACAAAGCGTATCATACGGAATATAAATATATATATATATATCAGGGGGACCGGAAAGTAATGTCGTTTTTTTACATTAAATTCAAACGAATACATTTTTAATACTGCTTTATTTTTAATCA
>JAUIMW010001530.1:0-12347 GCA_033557785.1 Enochrus cinctus
CAGGTTGGCTCTCCATAACTTCAAGTGCTCGCTCGGACGTACCGTAATTTCTGTGGTTGTTTTTGTTGTGTTCCTTGCCGTTTCAATTCTAGGGCATTCGTGGAACTCTAGTTAATATAAATTTTAATTTTCAACAATTTATTTTGAGTGCAAAATATGTATATAATGCCACAAAAAAAAACTAAAATATATTCAGCGCATTAACAAAAAACAATACTGTTAGTCTCTTAAGTTAAGCTTTTAGTTTTGATGATTTGATCTGTTCTTAACTCTATTAGAAGAGATACGTTTTTCACATACTCTTCAGCAATGTTCAAAGATTTACCTTGTCCTTTAACTATTCTCTTACATCGCAATTATTATCAAAATTTATACAATATTTACTCCTGTATTATCCATCTACATACGTACTATTAATTAATGCTCACAAATGCTTGAAATGTCCTCCAGGTACTCCGCTATTTACATCTTCTTAATGATTGATTAAACTTTAGCAAAATAATAATGTTATCAATATATTTAAACATAAATTAGAAGATGTTAGATGAAAACATGAGTAGCGATGTAATAAGAAGATATTCCATTTCTATCAGACCCTCAGTAAACACCTCTTAATAAGAACAGAATAAAAAACAACATAAAAGAAGTAACCAAGAACCCGAAAGACATGGAATGTTCTCCAGGTATTCCGCTTCTCGCGTATTTTTAATACTTGACTAAATGTTAACAAGATTTTTCAACACAAATTAATAAAAGAGGACCTATTTCGTGTTGTTTTTAACTCTAAAACAAAACAGAAGGCCTAAAAGAGTTAAAAGCTAAACAAAAAAGGACCACCAGGGGGTCTGAGAGACATGGAATGTCCTCCAGGTACTCGGTTATCTACGTACTTTCAAGTTTATCATTAAGTTACTTCGTCCTCGAAGAATAATGAAGAAATTTAAACACACATACGAACTATATAAAAAGTCGAACACCTGGAGAACATTCCATGTCCCCCAGACCCCCTGGTGGTCCTTTTTCGTGTTGTTTTAACTCTGATACAAAACAGAAGACTTAAGACTGAATAAAGGAAACATAAGATTTAATAAACAAACATTAACTTCTATGAATGACGTTCTTACATTGAAATAGAGTTAAAAACTAAACAAAAAAGGACCACCAGGGTGTTTAGGGGACATGGAATGTGCTCCAGGTACTCGGTTCTCTACGTTCTTTCAGGTTTATCACTGTGTAACATCGTCCTCGAGGAGTAATGATGAAACTTAAATAGATTTACAAAGTACATAAAAAGTCGAGCACCTGGAGGACATTCCATGTCCCCCAGACCCCCTGATACTCCTTTTTTGTGTTTTTTTTAACTCTTTTTCTATGGAATAACGTTTGCTAAAACTTTCTATTACATAGAATTTAATATCTCTTTATTAAATAATAAGTTTACTTTGTTGTCTGTTAGGATCTCTGTTTTGTATAAGAGTTGAAAACAACACAAAAAAGAAGCACCAAGGGTTCTGGAATGTCCTCCAGGCACTGGGTTATCTACGTGCTTCAAGTTTATTGCTGTGTAACTTATTTCTCGAGGAGTAATGATGAAATTTAAAATCATATACGAAATATATAAAAAGTCGAGTGCTTGGAGGACATTCCATGTCCCCCAGACCCCCTGGTGCTCATTTTTTGTGTTGTTTTTTAACTTTTTTTCAATGTAAGAACGTCTGTTAAAACTTTCTATAACATAGAATTTAATGTTTCTTTATTAAATATTTAGTTTTCTTTGTTGGGTGTAAATTTCAATTTTCAGTAAATTTTTGGTTACAATAACATAATACAAGAACACAAAATTAATGCGTCGAGGAGGTACTTAAACCTTAAATTGTTTATGTTGTAACCTCCTCTCGCAGATGACAAAATTATTTAGTACCTAAGCATACAATACACATAAACTATAAATTATACATTACTCTTTTAAATGACTTACTATTGCTTAATATGTACTCTCTCGCTCTCTTGGCAAATGACTTGTTTTTGGATATCAGGTGCATATTCAAAAACAAGTCATTTGCCTGGACAATTCGTTGTAAAGTAATTTTCCTACATAAGATATAGTTCTCTTGGTTTTTCTTTTATTACATCTGTGAGTGCTGTTTATGCTGTAATTCAATAGAGATCACACTCCTTAGCTCTCTGTATTTATATACAGACATTTTTATGTGCTTTGCAAGAGATGTAACATGGTCTTTCCAGTTTAATAATTTATCCGCAACTACACCCAGATATTTTACATTTTTGGTATTTTCTATAATCTTGAATCTTTATGTCTTTTACATTAGGCAATGTTGTTGTGGTATTGCTAAAAGTTATGAATTTTATTTTATTATAGTTCACTTTAATGATGTTTATCCAGCCATTGTTTTATAATCATCAAAGAGTTTTGTGTTTCATTATTCACATCGACTCAAATTTTACCTTCATTCATTCATTCCAGCATAAGATATTATACCCTCACTTACTGATAAATTAGTTAAATCGTTTATATAAATTAAAATTAGCAGTGGCCCCATAACTGTTCCCTGTGGTACACAAACCCTAATCTCCACCGGTAATCTCACTGTGGAACCTGCTTTCACATATTGCAGACTATTTGTTAAATAACTTTTTAAAAGGTCGTCTTTTACTCCTCTGGTTCCAAATTTTTGTAACTTTATCAACAATATATCATGTGAAACTCTATGGAATGCCTTTGCAAGATCCAGAAATACTGCTATATATTTATTATTGTCCTTATTAGACTTATAAATTGTTTAATTTAGGTTTCATTAAATATTTTTTCCCCGTGCTGCATTGTTTTTTAAAGATGATATATTCATCTTTACTTTATTTCTAGTTATGGGTGTCTTTAACATACTGTTTTTATCTCTAGATCCTCATCTTCTATCATGTATCTTATATTTTCCGGATCATTGCCTACATTTATAAAATATTCATTCAATTCGTTTGCTATTATTTTATCCTTTTGCGTTAAACACAAAAAAGGATCACCAGGGAGTCTGGGGGTCATGGAATGTCCTCCAGGTACTCGGATATCTTCGTACATTCAAGTGTGTAATGTCGTCCTCGAAAAGCAATGATGAAACTTAAATATATATACGAACTACATAAAAAGTCCCTGGAGGATATTCCATGTCCCTCATGTGGTCCTTTTTTATGTTGTTTTTAACTCTGATACAAAATAGAGTACCTAAGACTGAATAAAGAACATTAACTTCTATGAAATACAAAAAAGGAGCAAACGTCCTTACATTGAAATAGAATTAAAACTATACAAAAGACGTCATCTACGTACTTTCAAGTTTATCACTCAGTTACTTCGTCCTCGAGAAATAATGAATAAATTTAAATATATATACGAACTATGTAAAAGTCGAACACCTGAAGGACATTCCATGTCCCCCAGACCTCCTGGTGGCCCATATTTATGAATTTTTTAACTCTGATACAAAACGGAGGACCATAGACTGAATAAAGGAATAATAATAAACACACATTAACTAAAATTGTGTCTCGTGCCGTGTTCGTCTTCCTTCGCGATTGGCATAAAGTTTGCTTTTTCTGATAATCTCATATCTACCTAAATTAGCAAAATAAAAAATAAATAAAATAGGTTTTTTAGACAAAAGATTTTGTAGTAATATCTTAATCGAGACATGAATGGGACACCTGAAACTTTTGTTACTGAGGATATAGAAGTCCTCATAAAAAAATCACAAACACTAGAAATAACTTTAATATATTTCACACAAATATACGTAGTATAAATAAGAACTTCTTCTGTTAATTGCATTTATAAATTCATCGCGTTTAGAAATTATTATACACCAGCAAAGTTAATAAAATTTAGGAACTTCAGAAATTAATCAAGTCAACAAAAACCAGAATACTACAAACATCGAATACTTTTGACAAAAAACAATAAGAAAAAAAACATGGAATGTAATAAAGGAAATTTTTAATCACAATCGCAAGGAAACCAAACCATTATCAAAAATAACTGACAAACATGACAACTTATTAACAGCTACTAAACTAGTAGCCGAAACTTTCAACAACCATTTTATAAACATAAGAAAAGAACTTGCTTCAAATATCAACATCGGGCAGGAAGAAAACACAAACATTAATCATTTCGAAATAACCTTATATTTACAGCCAGTTACAAAAAATTAAATTATAGAGCAAAATATTTAAATCACATCACACTATTTTATGGAAACCAATAGAACCAATAATAAATAAAATTTTCACAACAGGAGTGGTACCTGATCAATTCAAAATTTCTTCAGTTACGCCTCTCTTTAAATCCGGAAATCTGAATTTGTGTGACAACTATAGACGAATTTCACTAACAAATAATATATAATATAAAAAGACAAGGGTGAACGGTAGAGAGAGTAATAGCAGGGAGATCAGCCTCGGCCTTCTGCAAGGAGCGGTCTTGGTTCCTCTTCTCTTTATTATTTACAAAAAATTTTTCCTAAAATTAAATATAAAGGGCAAAATATCCGCATATGCGGATGTATCATCCGATTGATACAGATTGGGTGTTTTCCATAATGCAAACACTTCATTCAAAAAATCAGAGACTGGTTAAATCATAATTTATTGACATTAAACATTGACAAGACTAAATACAAGACGTTTAAACCGACATCAACTACACAGCCAAACGGAAATTTGCGAATTGAAACACACAACAGTGACTGCAAATTATTCAATATTAGCATGGGGAGGAGTATATAATTCAAATATAAAAAGTTATGTATATATATATATAATTAAAATAATGAATAATAAAAACCGTACATACCCCACCCAGTAACTCTACAATAAAATAGACCAAAAATCGTAAAAATATCTGTACATTCTTGCTATAATTACACACACTCATATACATAAACCAATTGAAAGTTCTAAATCACATAACTACAATACAACAACATATAAAACATTTTAAAAAACAAAAATTCAGAACACATAATGTGAACATTACTATCGTTCTACAAATCTCTCTACAAATAAGAGAAATAACTCGGTTGAACAAATTCAGGAGACATATGTCTGAATATGCCATAAAAAATAAATATTTATTTTGAGAGATGCAATTTTAATTTTAAATTGATTTTAATTTTATTGTCGATCACACAACGTGATGTCACGGTAACCTAGAGTTGCCTAGGGTGTTCCCCCTACAACCCTTTTCTATTATGTTAATTTTAATTATCCATATATAATATTTAGTAATGTAAGGACTGTAGAGAATAAATGAATTTGAATTTGAACGTCCTTACATAGAAACAAAGTTAAAAACTACACATAAAGGACTACCAGGGGGTCTGGGGGACATGGAATGTCCTCCAGGTACTTGATTATCTACGCACTTTCAATTTTATCACTGTGTTACTTCAATCTCGAGGAATAATGAAAAAATTTAAATACATATATGAACTTCATAAAAAGTCGAGCACCTGGAGGACATTCCATGTCCCCCAGACCTCCTGGTGGTGCTTTTACGTGTTGCTTTTAACTATGATACAAAACAGAGGACCTAAGACTGAATAGAGGAAAGATTTAATAAACAAATATTAACTTCTTTGAAATACCAAATAGCAACAGATGTCCTTACTTTAAAATAGAGTTAAAAACTACACAAAAAGAACCACATGGAATGTCCTCCAGGTATTTGGTCATCTACGTAGTTTCAAGATTGTCGCTGTGTTACTTTGTTCTGGAGGAGTAACGAAGAAATATAAATACATATAAGAACTAAATAAAAAAAATTTGAAGGTGCGTAAATAATTGAGTATCTGGAGGACATTCCATGTCCCCCAAATCCTCTGGTGGTTTTTTGTGTATTTTTTAACTCTATCTCAATGTAAGATTGTCTGCTACTATTTTGTATTCCATAGAAGTTAATGTTTCTCAGTAACAGAAACAAAAGAAGTGCTCAAAATGACTGCAAAAGAAAGGCAACAGCCACAGAGAACAAGAAGTATGTAGTAATGGTCACTCTAGATATTAGAAACGCCTTCGGGTCAGCACAGTGACGACAAATCATGGCAGAACTCACAAAATGGAGGCTGCTATCATACGTTCTAAGGGCCATATAGGACTACCTGAAAGACAGATTCGTCACCATTGAGGGAGAAAAGTTCCAGATGACAGTGAGAGTTCCACAGGGCTCTAAACTAGGACCACTATGGAATATACTTTATGAACTAAACATACATCTACGAAGACGACCAGGCGGTGCTCATTGCGGCTAGGAAAGAGACGAATGTTGTGAAGAAGGCTGGAAAAAAAGTACAGCCGCTATCCGTGACAGTAGGGGGTTCAAATATAATACCAGCAAGGGAGATAAAATATCTTCGCTTTGTGATTGAAAACCCCATATCGTTTGGTGGACACACTAAATATGTGACGGAGAAGGCACAATGGTGCACAAATGCGTTCAGTAAGGTCTTACCGAACATAGGAGGACCAAGTGAGTGCCTCAGTATGGAGTAATGCGATGCAAACATCCTCATACAAGATAACAATGGAAAAATGCAAGTAGATCTGAAATGCGAAACTCGACTAAAAAACTGTATAAGCAGGGATGAAAAAAAAAACGTGGAAACTGTAGCTCTGGAGAAATTAACCAAAAGTTGGAAAGAACTATCTGAAGAGGAACATACATGGACAAGAAGATTGATCCCAGATATCTGACCATGGATCGAGAGAAAACACGGAGAAATGGGCTACCATCTACGTCAACTTATGACCGGACATGGAAACTTCAGAAACTATACAAAAAGAATAGGCAAAAGCCTGGACGACCTGTGCCTGGTCTGTCACCAAAGAGACACCCCAGAGCATGCTATATTTTACTGTATAAAGCATACAAGAAAGCTGAGAAAACTACAGCTGCGTATGGCTGAGGGCCTATCGCCAGAAAACCTCATAACGATGATGCTGCGAAGCAGGATTGACTGGAAATTGGTTAATAATCACATAACTCAAATGATGAAGAGCTGCACCAGCAGTTCGAGGGGGCGTTGCGGTTGTTGAGGCTGGAAGATCCAGAGAACCTTAGAAGGAAACACCCGAGAGGAAAGCAAATAGTCTTACCAACACCTGAGTGGACAGGATTTAGCTGCAGCCGGCCAACGGATGAGGATGAGCTGGGCAAACTTGTGAAAGAAGTCCTCAATAGAAGATGTGAACTACTTGACCTGGAACTACAGGGACTTCGTGAGGGCCCACAGCAGAGAAGCGATGGACACAACGAAATCATACTCACAGTGCTACTCCGTACTGAAGCAACCTTAAAGGCAAAGAAAAGGAAAAAAAGAAAGGAAAGAGAGAAGCAGCGATACCCACCTGAAGTAATGTGACAAAACAGTCCCAGGGGAGGAAAATAGCGAGTCGCACCCCGGAGGAACCCATGTCTTGAAAACAAATCCCAAGGCTCCCTGACGCAATAATAGGGAAGGGAAACCCCAGGAAAGAGGTGCAGCCTTAGTGAGCTATCAGTGAGAATCAGTGGAGAGTCTCACACACCCCTGGTATACCTGCCGGGATAGTCTATAAAAGATTAAAGCACCTCCTTATTAAAAAAAAAAGAAGTTAATTTTTGTTCATTATTATAATTCATATGTTTCCTTTTTTCAGTCTTAGGCCCTCTGTTTTGTATTAGAGTTAAGAACAACACGAAAAAGGAACACCAGGGGGTCTGGGGACATGGAATGTCCTCCAGGTACTAGGTTTTTTATGTAGTTCGTATGTGCATTTAAATTTCTTCATTATTCCTCGAGGACGAAGCTACACAGTGATAAACTTGAAAGTACGTAGATAACCGAGTACCTGGAGGACATTCCATGTGCCCCCCACCCCCTGGTGCCCCTTTTTTGTGTTGTTTTTTAACTCTTTTTCAATGAAAGAATGTCTGTTAAAACTTTCAACACAAAAAAGGACCACCAGGGGGTCTGGGGGACATGGAATGTCCTCCAAGTACACGACTTTTTATGTACTTCGTAAATGTATTTAAGTTTCATTATTGCTCCTCGAAGACGATGTTACACAGTAATAAACTTGAAAGTACGTAGAGAACCGAGTACCTGGAGAACATTCCATGTCCCCCAGACTGTTGCAATTTTGTATTTTACAAAAGTTAATGTTTGTTTATCAAAAATTATGTTTTCTTTCTTCAATCTTAGGTTATAACAAAAAAAAAGATGGACCATAATAATAATACTTCCTACCAAGGAAACCGGAATGACGAACAACAAACCAGTTTATCGAACCATCAAACAATTAACCAACAACTCTAAAGGTAGCAACTCGAGGAAGACGTAGAACGAAGCTTCTGCCGTTGAGAGGCTGACTTCACAAAATACTTTACCGGTTGAATTCACAAATGTCTACAATCGTATTATCATATCTTCGATGAGGAAGTTAATGCGTAATAAACATATTGTATTCATTTCATAACGAGTAGGCTTCTTAAGAGGGTACTAATTGAAGCAAAAAGAAAATTTAATGAAGGAAACATTTATAACTCTTCTAATGTTAATAAAGCAGCTTGGCCCTTGGTGGGTGGTGAGATAAATCTGATTTATTAAGGATTGATATCGACGTTTCTTTGAAGGACAATGCAGAAATTATAAGCCATAGTTAACTGTTGCTTCTCATGTGGTGTTTACCCAAAACAGATATAAAAAATGATAGCTGGAAACATAGTTACTGCTAAAAATTTAGATCTCTTGAAGACTTTCGATATTGTTGGCCGTTGACTCTTGTTATTAGCTGGCTTACAGGATGATCAGATCGAGTGAGTATACACCATACCTCAACATGCATTCGATACGACTTTACAGCATTTTTCTTCAAATGAAAAAAAAAAATAATGATTTCTGCAAATAGTCATTTTGTGGTAGAAAATTCGACATTTTAAATACGAGGAAAAAATATGATATGTTGTTTGTTCAATGACTTGATGTATTTTAAATATATTTAATACTTCATATCAATATGACTGGTATTATCATTATTAAGTCTATAAGGGTTTGGAGGAATGGTTCTTAAGGCAATTTCAAGTTTTCTAGTATTGGAGTATTTCATTATGTTCTTGAATAGCAATAGGCTGTAAAAGACTTCTTTATTGCTACATTGGATCTGGTCTATCAAATGAGTGTGTATTCACATTGCCTATTCGATTTTGAATTTTGGACATATGGTTCTACTTCACATAATTATGTGTTCGATTTAAAAATGAACCTCTGAAATTCTAGTTGGTAAACTTATGTAAGAACGGAATCTCATCCTTGACACCAAAATATTCATTTACAATAAGAGATTCGGTGTTTAGTAAATTAATATTTATATTACCTATTAGAACGTTTACATCAGTTTTATCAAGTTTAGTAAAAAGTTTGTAATATCTGCAATAAGCTGCTTTGTATCTGAAGATGGAAGCCGATATGAATTCAGAATCTTGTATGAGGACTTGTTTAATGAAAAATTTATTTTTGGGACTAATATCGCGCCATTACAAGATACGGGCTTGGATTGTTGGAAATATTAATTTTTGAGAAAAATAGAATAGATATAGTATTTCTTTCATTTTGACAAATTTACGTTTTCTAAGCTACACCTTTTGATTTACAGTCTACTAAAAATTATATTGTATTCAAATAACTTTTAATTTTTTCAATAAATCATTGAGATGTTTTTTCCATTGTTACATCTAAAACAATTTTTTTGTTACTGTTACAAAGTAAAATGATATTTTCTGTTATGTGTATGTCTTTTATAAAGTTTATGATTGAGTGGCTTCACCATTTTACTCCGTATAAAGTTTGCTTAAATTTTGAATTAATTTCTGCTTTGTTGGCTATAAGTAGCTTGATAGTAGTGCACCTGGAGGACATTCCATGTCCCCTAGACCCCCGGCCTTTCATGTTGTTCCACTTCATGAAAATGACTTACGGGTGCACTGCTATCAATACACTCCTATCTACATTTCCTTACTACTCTTGGCTACTAATTACCTTTTTATTATCGAGTAATTAAACTTAGACAAATTTACACAAATAAAAGTATTAAAGAGACATCTAAAAATATCAAAAAGAAGTACGTTGATGGTAGTGCACTTGAACAATATTCCATGTCCCCCAGACCCCCAGGTGTTCTTCATTCATGTTTTTTTATTCTACTTCAACAAAGAGACGTTCACTGATTTTTTCCAGATAAAAGGCCACAAAGGGGTCTGGGAGATATGGAATGTCCTCCAGGTACTCGACTTTTAATGTCCTTTGCAAATGTATTTAAGTTTCATCATTGATCTTCGAACACAGTAATAAACTTGAAACGACGTAGAGAACCGAGTATTTGGAGGACATTTCATGTCCCCCAGACCCCCTGGTGCTCCCTTTTTGTGTTGTTTTTAACTCTTTTTCAATGAAAGAATGTCTGTTAAAATTTTCAACACAAAAAAGGAGCACCAGGGGGACATGGAATGTCCTCCAGGTTCACGACTTTTTATGTACTTCGTAAATGTATTTAAGTTTTATTATTGCTCCTCGAAGACGATGTTGCACAGTAATAAACTTGAAAGTACGTAGAGAACCGAATACCTGGAGGACATTCCATGTCCCCCAGACCCCCTGGTGTTCCCTTTTTGTGTTGTTTTTAACTCTATTCCAAAGTGTAGAACGTCTGTTGCAATTTTGTATTTTATAGAAGTTAATGTTTGTTTATCAAAAATTATGTTTTCTTTCTTCAATCTTAGGTTATAACAAAAAAAAGAAGGACCATAATAATAATATTTCCTACCAAGGAAACCGGAATGACGAACAACAAACCAGTTTATCGAACCATCAAACAATTAACCAACAACTCTAAGGTAGCAACTCGAGGAAGACGTAGAACGAAGCTTCTGCCGTTGAGAGGCTGACTTCACAAAAGACTTTACCGGTTGGATTCACAAATGTCTACAATCGTATTACCATATCTTCGATGAGGGAGTTAATGCGTATTAAACATATTGTATTCAAGAGCAACATAAAAAGAAATTATTTTTGATTCTTAAAATTATTCCTTATACTAGATTAAGGACATTTTATAACGAGTAGGCTTCTTAAGAGGGTGCTAATTGAAGCAAAACATTTATAAATCTTCTAATGTTATTAAAGAAGCTTGGCATGTGGTGCGTGGTGAGATAATTCTGATCTATTAAGGATTGATATCGACGTACCTTTGGAGGACAATGCAGAAATTATAAACCATAGTCGAACCATCTCGAAAGTGGTACCCATTCATAAGAAATCCGACAAAACAGATATAAAAAAATTATAGCTGGAAGCATAGTTACTGCTAAAAATTTAGATCTCTTGAAGACTTTCGATATTGTTGGCCGTTGATTCTTGTTATTAGCTGGCTTACAGGATGATCAGATCGAGTGGTGAGATTTTGTGGTAGAAAATTCGACATTTCAAACACGATGATTGTTCAATGACTTGATGTATTTTAAATATATTTAACACTTCATATCAATATGACTGGTATTATCATTATTAAGTCTATAGGGGTTTGGAGGAATGAATCTTAAGGCAATTTCAAGTTTTCTAGTATTGGAATATTTCATTATGTACTTGGAGCAATAGGCTGTAAAAGACTTCTTTATTGCTACATTGGATCTGGTCTATCAAATGAGTGTATATTCACATTGCCTATTAGATTTTGAATTTTGAACATATAGTTCTTCTTCACATAATTATGTGTTTGATTTAAAAATGAACCTCTGAAATTCTAGTTGGGAAACTTATGTAAGAACGGAATCCCATCCTTGACACCAAAATATTCATTTACAGTAAGAGATTCAGTGTTTAGCAAATTAATATTTATATCACCTATTAGAACGTTTACATCAGTTTTATCAAGTTTAGTAAAAAGTTTGTAATATCTGCAATAAACTGCTTTGTATCTGAAGATGGAAGCCGATATGAATTCAGAATCTTGTATGAGGACTTGTTTAATGAAAATTTTATTTTTGGGACTAATATCGCGCCATTACAAGATACGGGCTTGGATTGTTGGAAATATAAATTTTTGAGAAAAATAGAATAGGTGGTACTTTTTTCATTATGACAAATTTACGTTTGTGTTTTAATTTCTGGTATTCTTTTTTCAGCCTTCTTTCGTTTTTTCTGAGCTACACCTTTTGATTTACAGTCAATTCAAATAACTTTTAATTTTTTCAATAAATCATTGAGATGTTTTTTCCATTGTTACATCTAAAACAATTTTTTTGT
>JAUIMW010001531.1:0-12345 GCA_033557785.1 Enochrus cinctus
CATTCCTTTAATATACGCTGTAACCATTTCAACTCGTTCTGCAACTGTGTACACAGACATTTTAAAATTAGTTTTGACAAATTAAGCCTGCCAATATTGAATCTTATTCGTAGCCTAAGCCTGCTGAAATTATTTGTTTACATTCAAAAGAGAAAAGTTATTAATTTATTTTAAGCTTCTTGTACCATGTTCTTTAAAAAAATCATTTTAATTTCAAAGAAGAATTTGTTATTCACAAATATTAAAATTTTCAACCAAATACCTTAATGATTTATCTAACTAACATAAGGTACAAGTTTTTCCATATAAATCCTTATAGCCAATGATAAAATAAATGCGCCGTATATATTTTTTTATAAACCTTAATTCTTAATAAAATAAGTTAAATTTACATTTCTTTCTGATTTTCTTATTGAGAAAACCTAATAAAAAATTTTGTCACCAGAAAGTGAAAATGACTTGGAAAAAAATGGCAATAAATCAAGGAAATTCATTCCCACAATTTGAAAGTAATCACGTAAGATCCCTCAATTCAAACAGAAAATATTTAAATACTGAATTAAATATAAGAAAGATGCATAATGTATGTCTGGATAAATGTAATGAAAATAACACAACTTACGTAAAGGAGAAAGACTTTGCATTTCCATCAACTACGTATACACGCGAAATAAGTGCAATTTGCTCAACATAAAAATTAAAACAATATGCAATATAGAAGAAAAACTTTATAGAACATCATGAAATTTATTTAAAAGAAACCGAAATATTTTTTAGGGGAGACCGAGGCGAGTTGTGGCAGAGAGACGTAAAAAAGTCGATTTCTTGGAAACTACAGCTGCTATGGAGTGGGTAACGTCATACATTTGATTTGTTTTTGACTTTGTAGAAAGTTTTTGATAAAAACTTTGGCAATCTGACATTCTATATATATTGTTTGTATGTCATGTGAAGTCAAGAAATCTATAAATTCGCTTACGAAGAAGTGACCTTAAGAAACCAAAGTGCTGCGTCTGCCTATAACCATTTAAGTGAAGGTGTGTTTGAGAATGAGGATATTATGATACTTGTAGTGGAAGACAACACAGCATATGCCAGCAGTCCCTCTATTTTAGCCAGTGACGCCACAAAACCCACAGAAAATGAACCTGGTGAATCCCTATTGAAAGCTTATAGTTCACTGCCTATTATGAATATAATGGACGCGTGGCCACAACACCCAAAAGTAATAGTCCTAGACCTAAGAACAACAGTCCGTACCATCTTCATCCACAGCTCACGCTGCATTGCCCGCTAACAGTTGCATTCACATCCAAAACTATATCCAATGATTTTTCCCCGGAAGCAGTGGGTTGAGTGCATCAACTGCAAATGATGGTCTCATGAAGCTTGCACAGGAGAGGGGGGAGAGAGAGGGATATGTTCGTCACATTTTTTCGTTAATTCTGAAAGCATTTAGTTATGACTATGCTGGATTTACATAGAATATAGAATTGACTATCTTGTGTTCAAGAGATCTTTAACGTGCTACTATGTTTGAGAACACATCAACGCTTATAGTGATATTGGTGTTGTAGAAATGGATATATAGAAAGATAGACTAGATTACTGTATATATCCCAGGAATCTTATAAATTGACACAAAAAGGCCACAAGGGTTATCTTTTTTTGGTACATAAAATTAAAAGTGAAAACTTTTAGTCTTGAAAATCTCTCGAGGGGGTAAAATTTTACGACCAGATTTAGTCTACGCTCACTATGTCCTCAAAATTTAAAACCAGATTTGAGGTACAGTGCATTACCAATCCAAATTGTAGTAATGAAGAAAAAGATCTAATATTACAAGAAGATCTTATAAGAAAAAGGACTTAAGTAACAGTTCAAAAATAGAACAGCTTATTAGCATCTAAAAGATATACCTGAAGTTAAAGAACTTAAAAAGTATTCGCTGGGAGTTCATTTCTGAAGTAAAACGTGCTGCCAATGATTGAAATCACACCCCCTGTCTTTTAAAAGAAGCTCTTAAAACGTTACAACAGCACTTACAAATTTTACATGCCAATAAATACTGCATTGTGTTTAAGAAACGAACCTGGCTGCCTTTTAGTCTTTAACAAGATTGGCACACTAAACTTATTACTATTAATACTGACAATGGCCCTACTGATATATTTGGTTTCTATTAAGCAGCTTAAATACTTCAATTTGGTAAATAGATGCGAACTGTGTCATACCATTATGAGGATTGTTCTGCGAGCAAGATAACAATGTGAGCTTGAGTAAATACGAAAATTAATTAAGTAGAATAAGTATATTGTCTATGCCTAGCAAATAATGCGAAATTAAAATTGAATTTTTAGAATTCCTAGTTTAATTTCGCAAATATGTCATGAATTTTGCATTCCCAATTTAACTAGGATCGATATATAAACTATAAATAAAATTTGTGTGTGTAATATATCTTTTCTAGTTGTCCAAAGCCAATATTATTTATTTATTAACCATCCGTACAGCATAGCTTAAATAACATGAAGAAAACACCAGCTTGAATTTTCTATTAAAAAGTTTTGCATATAGACACCTCTACAGCTGCAAGATATGATTGATGCAAAAAAACCTGACAGATAATTACAAAGAGGCGTACACCATTAATTTGCAAAAAATGGCATAATACCTGGTTCATTAGATGAAATTAATGAAATTAGCAGGAATAAAAAACAAGAGACGTGGGCTAAACAATAATCAATAACCGCGAGCTTGTTGATGTGGTTAAAACTATAGTGTTACATTGTCAAACTTCGTAATGACGCAATTACCTTGGCCATAAAACAACAATTTAATAGTCAAATTATATCCGCGAGTAATGAAGCAAAAACTAACCTATCTCAATGGGTTGATGCATGCTGGTGTGAAAAAAATAAGCGTACGTTGCACTACGCCAAACTATTAAATAGATTAAAGAGTGACAGACACTAACCACTTTAAAACTATTAACTATCATAAGTCAGGAGGCATATCTTTTTAGAAACTTTGTTAATAATACCTCAAGGTTGGAAGTATAAATATTTTTCAAGGCCACATCACATGTACAGAGTACAGCGATGCTTTTTTTCCAAGTCGGTGAGGAGCTGTTTTTAAAAATACGTGAGTTCCAAAAACATCTGGTCGACTCACAATAACAACTGAGTGCTTGGCAAAATGCACAAATTTTCGGGTTATGAACGCTCTTAATAAATTCTAGAAATCGATGTGCGAAAATATTTTACTTTTTTTTTGATGTCGAAACTTTTTGGCTTTGCATAGGTAGACATTTATTTTGAGAAAAAATATGCGGAGAAATAATTTATGGGGCAATGCATCTTATTTATCGTGTTTGTTTTCTTTTTGCATGTTTACTAGGATTAATTGACAAGCATTTGTGCAATATCTTGGAAATTTTTCTATTTCGACTTAAGGTGCATGTCAAGGCGCGCTTTCTGAACACGTATACAATTTTTTAACGTTTCTTGGCGCAACACGTGTTCGAGAAATTAAACAGCAAATTAATTTTAGTGTCATCTCACTAATCATGCGGAATACTTTTATTTGTTCAAGCATTACTAATAATCTTTTATAACTAATATTTTCTATGTGCTTGTGTAATTTACATTAATTTAAAAACTATAATTATTCAGAATGTATTAGCAAATGTGTAAAAATACATTTAGGATTCAAGGACTTTCTAGGAATTATGATAGATTTTCTTAAATCATGCTATTTATCTGATTTTCTCTTTGCAAGAAGCATTCATTCAAGAATTACAGTTGACTTACCTCTATTTCGTAAAATAATGGATTGGGACTTACCTAAAACAAAGAAAAAAGTAAATTAACAACTTGGAACATTTTTTTAACTTAAATAATCGAAGAGGGATTCTATGACCCCAAATGATAAACAAATAATTTTATATATATTCTAGATAGATAGATAATGTTAACTGATGTTTTTATTTGCCAGCACAGAACATAATTCTCGCAACATAACAATCGATTGAATAAACTAAATTTGTAATAAACCGGTTTAAAATTGTAAGTTAAAACGATTGTCACATTTCAACAATATTTTTTATTTTAGAAATAATAGATCCTTTTTTGTTTAATTTGAGTGTAATCAAATCAGTTAATATTAATAATTTTCAACAATTATAATTTGGATGCATTCGACGATTTGTCCTTGACTGAAATTTTAAATAAAATATATAGGAATGTTTATTTCATGCCAAAGAATTATCGAATAAACAATATAACAGTTTTTATTTATATTTACATACGAGGGCTTTAAGCTTTTCCTTGGTTTGGTATTATACGCAAATATAATGTTTGTTAACTTAAACAGCAATCACACTCGCAAAACGACTCATTGTCAGTATCAATCCTACAACCAAAGAAAGTAAATGATTATACCTTTTTGTGTGTATAAATCGCTTTATATAGGGTATGTCATTCATTGATAAATTTACTGTCTCATTAAGTTGTCTGCATTTCCCTATCTCGATGCAGAAGAATTGCAAACCTCTCAATTTTTAGTATTTCACAAAACCGTTCCCTTCATGTTATCAGGTTGTTTGTTTGGATTTTTGAGACCAAGTAAAATGAAAGTAGTCCCGAACGTCGTCCTCTTACCTTTCTCCGTTTGATTGAGTTATTTTATTTACCGCGTTCGTATTAATCGCGTTAATGGTGTCTTAGAAAGTCCAATACTGTTATTTTGCTTCGATAAATTACAAACAGATACGATATTTTGAGTAATTGTTTAGCTGTGTTGTTGAAATATAACAAGGTATTTTCTGTTATATTTTAATAGGTTACATGCGTGTAATGAAGCACAAACTCTCCGGGCGCACCTTTAGATAGTCGTCTGCGAACCAAGATTATAGATGATAAACTATGGTAAAAGTAAAGCCAACAAGGAGATATTTTGCGTCGTTCGTTTTTCTTGCATACGATAAAAAGTGTTTTGTAGTTTCTAATTTTAGAGTACACACTTTTAAGGCTCTGAAGACTAGGGCGGTTGCCCATTCGTAATGTGATACCTGGCTTTAATACTATCAAATCTATTATATAATAACATTATTGGACATTATTTTAATTTATCAACAATGTGTTACATTATTGATACATTCAAGATTACTCTTAATTAATATAGTATTGATTATTACAAGCTAAAATGATAAAAATACTTTACCGGTTTTATATTGTATTTGAGTAAAGTTTTAGCAATCCATTATACAAGATTAAAAAAGAATCTTACAACGAAGAACATTTATTATCATTCTGTGTGTGGAAAATAGATTGAGTTTAAAGGAAACCCTTTTACTAAAAATTTTGACTCACAAAATGTTAATCAGAAATAAAATTTTTAATGGAGATTAACCAAAATCGTGGTGGACGCAACGAATTTTATTATTAACCTTTAATTATTTTAATCTTAAATTAAACTGCTTAATTTTGGTTGGAGCAATCGGTCCTTAATCCCGAGTAATAATTCATTACAGATTTAATATGAAAACACCCACAAGTAATTGTAGTAGTTGAAAATGTGTTGATATTGAAGAAGAAAATTGAGAAGTAACAAATTGTTTTGATTATTGGCCGTTGTTTTACATGACCAGGTAATTGAACGCGCGTGCGTAAAATAATTGGCAATTATTTTGCGGTACCTACAGATAAATTAAAAATATTATCTCAATGCAATAAGCCTAAAACATTTCAACGTCAAGTTATGAGTTATCAAAAATGACTAAATTTTACACTTAAATATTTTGGTTTAATTGGAGAATGAAATTTAAACGTAGGATGTAATTCCAACTATATATTACCTCAAGCTGAACCTCCATGCAATTGTACGTGCATGTGGTTCCTTATACTTGCCTATAAATGTAGTGCAAATGAAACGTGCTAAATAATCTTCCGCTTAACTGATTCAAGTATATGAGATCCGTATTGTTTGAGCGAATTAAATGCTTTCATAAAAAAACCAATGCATGGGAACAATATCACCCGTCTTAAGTTAAGTCTCTCAAATTTTTAAAATGCATATCCTGCTGTCTTGTAAATTCACTTTTTGGGTTGTTATAGCCTAAGAATGCTCATATAACTCGTTCATGAAAGCGACTATTTTTGATCATATTGGCTAGTACATATGATAAATTGCACTATAGTTTATATCTTCTTGATTTTTAATAGGTCTTTGTGTTGAAAAGTTTTTCATAATTTATTTGCAGATTTGATTTTTATAATCATATCTATTGTAATTGAATTACGAAAAATAGACCTTAATACTACTGTCTAAATAACTAACAAATAGTACATACCACGTCTTGCATCCACATTTCCATTGTCAACAAAACACGTACACAAAACTTCAAACATCAAAACAACTACAAAACGTTTTCCTCAAACAATTCCCAACGAAAACATTCCCGCTAAACTGTTGCTTACAAAGAAGTTAACGATTTGTTTAAGCTTTAAAACAAAAATTTAAGAAAAACAACATCGAACAGCTGTAGAATTGTTAGTAAATATTAAGTATCCTTAATCACAAAATAATTGCGCGAAGTATTCCATGTAGGATCGCGCCACCCGTCCAGGGTATACTAGACCGTTTGAACGAAAATTTCGAGGTCCTCGCCGAATTAATTTGCAAAATTGAAAATGGGAGACCACACTCGGCATCGGGCTACAACTAAATCATCATCAAGCCGGTGTGTTACCAAGCGAAATGACCACGTGCATTTAGCAGACAAGCCGCGAAGGAACCAGTTCGGCTCGGATCGGGTCCAGTTGTAAACAAATGTGTAATTTCCTTTTTTTATGTGTAATTAACAAATGCGTAGTTTTTTCGATGGCGGACCATGTTAAATAACGCGGCCAGGACCAGTTATCAAATGTTACGCCGGTCAGTTTTTCCATTTGAAAAGCGACGCTAATAGCGCATGCCGGGGGGAAGCGGGCATGGCACCGTGCTGTTACTTTGTCTGTGTTTTTTCTTTCTATTTGCCCTTTTTGAGATGGATAATCGCTGTTAAAATTCAAGGTCTACTAGAGAAGATGTATTAGTCATTGTTTAACTTTATTTGGAAAATTATGTACGTGTCTGCTCCATAATTTATATGAACTTAAAAACCGTTTCGCTAGTTGGTCGAAAAAGGAAGAAGAAAATTTTAAATTGACGTCGAAATGTGTACTGGAAACTTAACATTTGGAGAGTTTGATAACATGATAAACGAGTGGCTGCGAGATACTGATGACCTAGAGGATACCTTCCAATTCCAGGCTAAAGAAACAGGCAAACTAGTGTTTGCCTTCGAAGCTTGCAACGAGAAAATAAATAGCATTCAGAAAAAAATTAAAGATGTTGAGAGTGTAGCCTACCTGCTGGATTGCGATTTGTATTACGCTTCTCAAATTATCGACCAAATTGAGAAATCCCTGCCTAACTTGGAAAACAAAATCGAACTAGTTGAACGTCAAAACATACCCTTGGATGGATATAGACAACAGATTTACCCTCTTGTTGAATGTGTATTTACAAAGTTCGCTTACTTTACCGACGTTTTAGACGTAGCCCACGAAGAGCATTCTAAATTAAGTTCCACGAACCCGGTGTCTAGAATAACGCGCCTGATGTCCATGGAAATGATTCTATTGGAAAACGTTGAAAAGAGAATCGAAAAGATGGGAAGGTACTTAAACAAAATCGAGTGCCAAAAGAAATATATTCCTGCCATAAAAATGCGATGACCACTATAAAAAAGCAAAAAACAGCATAAATGTGATGATTGTAATAAAAACGTGAATGTTAAGTTTCCAGTACAATTTATAACAAAAAAAGAACAATAAAAATAATTGTTTTTTTTTATACTCGTTTCCTTTTTCTCCCTTCGCCAGGGTATCAAAATGAAATAATTTTCGATTTTGAGGATAATAAAACTCGAACTATCAAATCAAATTAAATTCGCGTCATCGTCATGGTATATTTATTGGCGAATTCATTACAGTAGAACATCGCGTATTGTAATGCAAATTAGTTAAATTGCCAGTAAAATGCAAGAGAATACATTAAAGATTAACATTTAAACGATTATGTTTTGAGAATGCAGGATGTTGTTATGTAAAGTTTGATTAAAATGCTGGGCCTTGGTTATCTATCTCTTTTATGGCACCATTATAATGTGTTGCTGTCCTAAAAATATCGATCATTAAATTAAAAAATCTGTTTAGGTCCACTTTCCATTTTCTTGCTGTTTTCTTAATTAAGAATGTCAATTACAAGATATAACAAATGTATCCTATGCAAAACATGACCATGACTGAAGAAACATTTGTATTATGTTAATTATTGTTTTGGGGGTTCCGACTCTTCGTCCCTATAATTGTATTCAATCTTAAACCAATAATCAAGATTCTTATTTAGAAGATATATGGCCAACATTTAAATGCAAATTATATGTTATTATTCTTTTAGTCGGGCCGTAATTGAGGCACGCGGTTAGATCTGTATTGAGATTTATCGGATGAATCCAGTAAATAACTCCCCCTTAAATATGATGTGATAATATTGCAAATTAATTTGGCTACACGCGGTGATCTCTGATCCTAAATAATTTATTGGTGAGATCGACAACCAAGAATCGACTAATGATTTAATCTACCTGCTGAAAAAAATCATATAAATTATTTTTTATTTAGTCTTCATTTAGCTTTTATTTTGGATATTTTCTGGAAATTATATAACTTATGATCAACAACTTTTATTAAGTACTTAGAGTATTATTACACAAATAACTGTGTAAAATGTGAAAAGCCAATAATGTCGGTCACTGAAGAAAATGTGGCGTTTATACAAAAAATCTTATAACAGGATAGACGTGAACCTCAAGATTTTCTTTCTGGGATGAAAGTTGATTATTTCCATCATAAAAACCACAAAAAACAGCACTGAAGTGGCTAACACAACGAATGCTAACAACACCATTAAAAGAAAAACATTAACAAGACGAAAAACAAATCATAAAGCAAATATTGGAATAGTTTCACTGCAGGTATAATAGGCACCAATTAAGATAAAGAAGATAAAATTTACAGAGGTTTAACTTTCTTAAACTATGATGCCAACAAATCAGAATCCCCATAAGGAGCAATGAGACAATCAAGAGGGGAAAATTTCTTCGGGGAAGAAACTTTCTTTAATGATGGCACATAAGATTTCGAAGTATCGCAATAGTCCTCCTACTGTTATTAATTGAAATTCAGTTGGTGTATGGGCAAACAAACATCTAAATGTATTATACATATATGCCAATTTTTTGTCGGCTGCATAAAGATTTCATTACGTTGCTAGTTATACAATCAAAAATTACACAGTAGGCTTGTAGACGCAACCTTTGTAGACAACCCAACCAATAAAAGTTTGCTATAATTTAAAAACATATCCAAACATGTAGGCGAATCACAAAGTAAAAAATAAATGTTATGGTTATTTAGAGCACCATAATATTTTAAACAAAAAGCAAAACATAATTCACATGTAACTAATATATCAAGTTACGATTCGCGATATCAAAATGCGACCCGTGTTTTGAGATCCGCTGGTTTTTATTCCCTTGAGCTTTGTGTCAAGTTCAAGGCCGCTTCATAATAGTCACTACTCGGTGCCGATCGTGGGGCCCGTCTTCGATCGGAGAACTCTGAATCTGTTTATTGGTTACTATAGAATGCTTATTTTCCACGATTTTATATAGTAAACAAATATATCTGTTTCCATGGTACGAAGTATACCTCTTACATAATGAAAATGCGCCGTGCGAGAGGATAAGATTTCTATGCAACAGAAACTATGTTTGATTGATTGATGACCCGCGTTTTCATATATTTTCGATTTCGTCGCATTCGAATTGCAAATTGTAGTTTTATGTTGCCAGATTTTGAATTATGGATTTGGTTGTTCTTCAAATATTCTGTTGCATTAGAATAGGGCGATCATATTTACATGTATATCCGGATTTTCAATAATCTAAATTGCTAAGAGAACGGCCAAATTTACAAATTGGACAAAATCCAGACGATTTATAAATTATTTTTTATGGAAATTTTGATGAATATTTGGAAGTTTTTAATATTCAACTGGGAAGTCGCTTGGAAAGAAATTATGAGTTTTGTTATGTGATAGTGCTGATCCCAATAATTTAATTTACAAGCATTTGTAATTATGAGGATGTGTCATAAGAACATGACATGAGACATGAATAAACGTGTGTCAATAATAATACTTGAAAGTAATATAAAACTCCAGATTAATTTTTAATAAATATTTTTTAACGCATAGTTTAATAGCAAATTATAAAAGTCACAAACTAAGCCAAACGTATGCAAGGTACATTACATAAATGAAACTTTGTCAATTCATCAGACTATAATGCATATATGTAAGTTTTATGCAACGCTTTTATGTTTACGTGTTTACCTTTAGATTATTTACATAATGTACAAAAATATAAAATTACACGAATGTATATTCATGTCCTATCGCAATATTCATTACTTGCCTACCTTGAATTGGTATAAGGTACAATGTCAAGGCTAAGCAATATTGTTGAACAGGTATTAAGTTTTGTACGTTCAAGTTATTAAAAATTGTCGGGTGTTAAGTACGTTTAGGATTATTCGATAGAAAATAAATTGACAGGACTAATGAATTATACAACAAATACGACTTGTTTGCGTGTGGGTTGGCATATTTTCAAGGAGTTTTCAAAATTAAATTATATCTTTCAAAACAAGAATCAAAAATACTTGATTTATGGTTTGTGTAAAAAGCAGTGTTTGGATGAGGATTTTTGGGGTTTTAGGTTAAATGGATTTTTGTTTGTTATGATGTAAATTCGGCCTAGAAACAACAAATACACTGCCAAGTAGGTCCAGTATTTTTTCACGTCAAACAGGTTACATGCTTAAAAATAATTGGAAAATATTAGTTGAGAATAGAGAGTAAACTTTGAAAATGACACTTACCTGTAAAGTTCAAGTTGTTAAGAACAAAACAGCACTAAAACAACACTTTAACACATGGGTTAATTCGATAAAATTTAAAAATTCGAGCATTATTTTAGTTTAGAAATCATATTGTTAATCTCTCATCTGGGCAGCTGCCATTTTAACATTCCTTCAGTGACGTTTTGAAATTCTTAACTCGAGAGCCATCTGCCGGGAGTTTCCTCAAACGACAAACGTCAGAGCGGAAACTGCATATCCGCCTACTTTAAAAACAATTATATTCAATTTATGAGGATTTAAAACAAAACACTTCCTAATTAATTTACTGAAAAAGAGTTTTGCTTTTTGACTTGTATTTATCAAGAATGGACGTCAGTTCACAGAGTTCCAATATACCACCTAAATTTTTTGAAGATTTTTACAAATTTTCAACTAGTTGGTATCCTTATTTAATATCCTTTGCTATAGCTATAATATCTGCATTGAGGTAAATAAATATGTCATTTATTTTTATTTTCTATTAAATTGTTTTGTATTTTAGAATGTATATGGCTGGACCAAAGTGCCCCAGCATCAATCGCATTGATGGTAAAATTGTAGTTATAACAGGAGGATCCAGCGGTATGGGCCTTGAAACAGCCAAAGAATTGGCCGCTAGAGGTATAAATCATTTCTATTTTACTCGATTTCTTCTAGTAAACTATTTCTAACTAAATATTTAATTATTTCATATTTTTACTATGTGAGTCATTTTCAACAGACTAATTAATGTCTATCCAGCTTTTTAGGAATGTTCTTTAAACCATTAACAATCAAATTAGTTCGGAATTAAGAATGTACTTTTATTATAGTACATATATTTTTTATTGTACATTCTTCACTTTATTACCAGCTGTACTATTAAGTGCATTAACCCTTTCCACTCCAAGCCTTTTTTTGTTTTTATTCCACCAGCTCCACACTAAAATTGCGTTTTTTAACTATTAGGTTTTTTTTTGTATTTTGTAAATAAAATTGATTTTTTCTTATCTAATAAACTTTATTTTATGAGTATTTACATGATGCTATATTATAATTCTTAATTCTAATCTTTATAATCCCTTTTGGTGTGGTATTTTTCAAAACAAATCCCGGGATGAAGCGAAGGTTTTGCCTCACATGTTTTGCAAAAATAGCATGTTTCTTTTCTCCTCCCTTTTATTTTTCGGTTGGAACACACAGCACAATCCTTGTGCTTCCCCCCAGGTTGTAAATAAATAAAGTGAGGGGTTCTGTCGAGACGTTGTTCTGTATCTGCCGCAGCCGAAGTTCT
>JAUIMW010001532.1:0-12345 GCA_033557785.1 Enochrus cinctus
GGTCCACAATTCCTTCATTCTTATATCCTTGGTCTCATCTCTCCATCCTCTCATTTCTTCTTCCACTAATTCTTGGTGTCTTTTGGCTATTACCAGTTCTCTTAGTCTGTAACCTGTAACAACAATATTTAATAAATGTTTTGATTCCCTTTCGCCTGGTCTCCTTTAGGTATGGGTACAACTTTGTCCTTTCCTCTCTAATTTCCTTAGTGCAAACCTCATACTAGTTCCCTTCAATCTTTTAATTTGTCTGAGAATTTCCAGTTTTTTGCTTAGTTTTGTTGTTTTTTTTTACATCATCTATATCTATTTCTCCATCTATTTTGACTCCAATAGTGTTTATCAGTTTCATCGTTTTTTCCAATGTTTTTCCCTCTCTTTCATTTTCCTCCTCTTCCACTCCTCCAATTACAATATTTTTTCCTCTTATATCCATTTCAAATATAGCTATTCTATCTTCCTGTTTCTCTATCATATTTTTAAGCATGCCATTTTCCACTTTCAGCTCCTTAATTACCATCCCAATTAATTATATTATTAATAATAATAAAAATTAATTATATCAAATACTTTGTAACCACTGCATCTCACAAAAAATTAACTTTATGCTCAATAACATTATAGATAAATGCTCACGAATTTTAAAACTATAGTAGAACTCCAATTTAAGAACCAAGGATGCTTCCTAAACTGGAAGAGTTATTAGTGCGCCATCTATGGTGACATTTGTTAATGACTAACATATTAGGTTATGTTTATGATTTTTAAAATAAACCTATTTTAATTTTTCGCACAAATTTGATATTTTTATTATATAGTTTTGATTGATTATTTCTATTCAAATTAAAAACAAATATATTGTTGAATGAAATTAAAATAAGGTTCCCTTTGTCACACTTATTGCTGATTCGATGGTGTTTACCGTGGTATTATTTTCCTTTGTTTATAATCTTCCTTTTGTCTAAATTCTTCTTCTTTTATAGTTATAATTATTAAAGTGTATTGCTAGAATCTATACAGTATTTGTTACTTGCTTGTTGTTTTAATATACGTTTTTAAAATATAAAATAAGTGTTATCCATCAACTTCGACTTCCATTACTATTATAATACTACATAGTAAGTTCTATTGAAACATTGAAATGATTTATATATGTCACATAAGGTAAAATTTAAACTTAAAAAAAAAACAAATAGCTAATAAAGATTTGCAAACATTCAAAACTATTATTTTTAATAACTTTTTTAATAAATATAAAGTATGAAAGAAAAAGTCCATACATTGAAAACTGTTTTTATAAGTCAAAATAATTTTTGATATTATTTAAAACATTAGGTACAATTACACTTGATTCCTCTTGATTTATTATTCTGTTTTCTTTTTCTTTGTTTCTTACAAATTCCAGAATTTCTTCTTCATTCATAATTTGGAAGCCAGGCTCGTTAAAATCATTTAAATGCCATTCTTCCACGTCAGTAATTGTAACTTCTTTACCAGCTTCAACTAACATGGAAGTTAATGACTCAGGAGACCCTTCTTCTTCTTGATCTTCTTCTACTATATGGGCTTCTACAACAATTAATTTCTCCCATGCTTTAATTAACGCTAACTTTTTGATTTCATTCCATGCATCAATTATCATTATGACACTGTCTTTTAAATTAAAAGGTTCCGCCGATATAGAGTTTTTAAATTTTGTATTATTCCCTGATCCATGAGCTGTACGAGGCTTGTTACATATGAAGGTAAACATTTCTTCAAAACTTTGTAAAAATTTCCTTATAGAATCAGCACGTCTTTTTATTCTCGAAATTGTGAATTTCCCGACATTATATTCTTCCGCACTACGTTTTTTCACCGGCGTCTGAACGTTCTATAATTCGCTTTTTATCTTTTATGGTTAAAACGACTCGTTTTGGTTTTGAATCCCTTACTCACAAATACGCTAAACGGCAACTAAACAAGCAACAAAAACTACTACTATTTTTAAAATACGAGACACTAAACATTTTGTAGGTTAACACGCAATGGCTTGCATACATCGACATTGACATGCCGGTAAAATAGATAGTTATATTACGCAAGCGCATCATAATAGTTCTTAGATTGGAGGTTCTTAAACTGGAGTTCTACTGTACCTCTTTAAATAAAGTTAATCCATTTTTTACTTTTTCAAAAGTATAAAAACAAACAATTTATACAAACACATACTCTATCGTAAAATATGTAATAGAAAAGGACCCAGAACGGATCCCTGTGAAAAACCTGCCTTCTCCCATGCCTACCGATCTCTCTTCTAGATAGCTCTGTGTTATTTTATCAGATAAGGCTCCACCTCTTTATCACCTTGTGAGCAATTTCGTTTCATGGAACTGAGCTAAAAGCATTTTTACATCCAAAGTCACTTAAATTACTAATCTTCTTGTTTTTTGGGTTTTCTCTCTCTCCTTTTTCATCAAGCTTAAGACCGCTCCCACGGCTATCAGACATGAAACTTTGTTGTTCAAGAGCAACATATTAGTAGTCCATTAAGTCCTTTAACAATCCATCCACTTCTGTGATTTAAAATAATGATCCTATCATGTTGAATAATAATAGAATGGTACCCTCGTCCAAAGAAAAGGGCTTCATTGCTAAAAAAAATTAAACCAATTCACCAGTTCACCAAAAGGAAACATATCAATTTACTTTGGCTTTTGAGGAACTTACTCTTTTTGTTTTTCAAATGAATTCTTTGCGCATACAAAAATAACATTAAAAAATGTTGACTTGACTCTTAAGTATGTATTAGAAATTATATACGATAAAAACGATTCTTCTCAACAAATTTATTGTATAATGAGACAAATTCAATGTCTCTAAAATTATGGTGCGTAATTGCAGTTATTCTTAAGTACTAATTCACAAAAAAATCAAAACACACAAAAAATATTTAACAGGCAAAAATACATTGAACCACCAGAGGGTCTGGGAGACATGGAATGTCCTCCAGGTACGTACCTACCTATGTACTCTTATTTAATGTTTTAAATTATTAACAAGTCTTCTATTATTTAAATTTGATCAGTCAGTAGAAAGAACGGAAGAAACTGAGTACCTGCAGGACATTCCATGTCAAAAAAATCAGGAAATATCTAAATGGAGATGCACTGTCATTATCAACCTTTAAATAATGTTTTAAAATGTATACAAGTTTTTTTTTTAATTTAATTTTCACCCAAAAGAAAATTGAAGAATGTAGAAACGATATATTTAATTGAAGTCTATTTTACCCTTTTATTTACTTTTTTCTGTTGATTAATCAAACATAAATAAGAGTTATGAAATTATTAAAACCATTAGGTTTTGGTAATGACAGTGCATCTGAGAAAACATTCATAAATCAATAAGAAACTATCGGAATATCTGTAGAACATTCCATATCCCCCAAATGGTGGTGCTTCTTTTTTTAAATCAGTAAATTCAATAAATAAAACGTTGTTAAGTCTTTTTTAATAATTGTTTTTTACTCTGTTTCAATACAAAAATGTCTACTAATTTTTCAACAATAAAAGAAGAAACCTGGAGAAAATTCCAGGATCGTTGTCGTTTACAACTCTTAAATGATGTTTCAAAATCTTAACAACTCTTTATTAATTTAATTTTTTCATATCCCTTGGTTTTCTTTTTTGTTGGTATTAAGTCTATTGCAATACAGAGATGTTTATTGATTTTGTTTTAAAATTCAATTTTAATATAAGTAGTATTTTGATATTAAAATGAAATTAAATGTTACGTAAAAATGATCACCATTTTCAATCATTTTCATCGATTTATTAAACTAAGATAATAAATATTCCAAAAATGAAATAGTCTCAAAAACAAAACATAGACATATGAAAGTTATCACGATTTTTAATCATCAATAAGCAATACTCAAATGACACGTTACCTGGCAGACATTCCATGTCCCCTTACAATAGAGCCGAAACAATAAAGATTAACGATCACTAGAGAGTTTAGGAGAAAAAAACCTTTAATCAAATAGAACAAGAAATAATATAAAAGTCTGGGAAACATAAAATATTCTCTAGGTTATCAACTCTTAAATGACATTCTAGTATGTTTTATTGGTCAACAGAAAGAAAGTGAATGTTTGGAGGACATTCCATGTCTCTCAAACCAGACCTAAAATGTCTGGAAATTATGCTTTATTTTTTGAATGATTAAACATAGAAAAACGAAGACTGTTATCAAGAATTATCGATCTTCATTTTCGTTTGTTATGTTTAATTATTATATGAAATGTCTTCCAGGCTCTCTACCTGTCCTGTTTTTTGTTCCTTTATAGTAAAGGAATTTTTATAGGTTTGTAAATAATACATTAAGTACCACCAAGGGATTTAAAATGTCCTCCAGATGCTCTGAAATTTATGTTCTATTACACGTATGTAGGTAGCAGTATTCCTGGAGGGCATTCCATGATACTTATTAATTACATAAGATATATTGATAAAGGCTATTTTGTTGAAAAAATGTTGTTTTGTAAAAAATTAGAAATATCTCCAAAGACTCTTCGTCTATTCTTCTGTTAGCAATATTGTTATTGAGTGACATAGCATTTATATCTTTGTCATCTTTTTCAAGAATCTTTTTTAAGAAATGTTGACATTGATGGTTGAAACAAATAACGAAGAATTCAATAAAGAGTGCAATTCGGCCTCCAGTACATTGTTGTTAAAGCAATAGTTGTAAATCTTCTTATTTATGATTATTATTATTATTATGGTATTATTTCTTTACGATACAGAAACTTCCAATGTTTTCTCGTCATTCATTCTAGTGTAAGGTAAAGGAAAAGAGTGTAGTTGACTCCTAAATTTGAATATAATTGATTTTTGTAGTTCGTCTTGAAATAGTTAAGTTCATTGGGGTTATTCTCCTATCAATATAAATTATATAATGAACTTCAATTAAATACTTCTAAAAATTGATTAAAAAAATGAAGAGTCTATTAGGGACGTTCCAAATCTTCAACACCCTTTGGTGGTTCTTTATGTATTTATTTAATAAACATTCCTTTACTGCAATAGAGCAGAAACAACATAAAATAACGACAGCTAAATGTTTTACTACAAGTAGAGTAATTTTCAATGCACCTGGAATACATTCCATTTCCACCAAACCCTCTGATGGTCCCTATTTGTTTTAAAATTTATTTCAACTCAATAGTGTAATCACAAATGTAAGGAACATTTGGATATTAACATAAAATTCAATGCTACGTAAAATAGAGATCACTAAGGGATCCAGGGGACATGGAATGTCCTCCAGGTACACTGTTATTTACGTTCTTTTTATCAATAAGGTAAACAATCTCTGTTTCTTCAAGTTGAATCAGTCTACATGAAGAATATAGTTGGCAGTTTTTCTTGTTTCTCAGACTTTCTAGTGGCCCTTCTTTTATATTATTTCTTACTCTATTTTAATAAGGGAATATTGTTTATTTTTTTAACAATAAAAGGGGGACCACCAGGAGATTTGGGGAACATGAAATATCCTCCAGGAACACTGATATCTACCTACTACTAGCTGTACTGTTAATGTATTTCTAAACGTGTCGGAAATCCTTGATAAGAGTC
Organism: Enochrus cinctus; assembly: GCA_033557785.1. Classification (NCBI taxonomy): domain Eukaryota; kingdom Metazoa; phylum Arthropoda; class Insecta; order Coleoptera; family Hydrophilidae; genus Enochrus; species Enochrus cinctus. The sequence goes on from JAUIMW010001532.1 coordinate 5,622, forward strand.
TTCGTTTTTCTTTATTTAATCATTCAATATGTAGAGTATAGTTTGCAGAATACCTGGAGGACATTCCACGTTCTTCAGAACTTCTGGTGGTCTTTATCTTATGTTGTTTCTACTTTATTTTTATAAAAATTTGTTTAGTGGTTTACTAACAATATAAAAAGGATCACCTGAAGATTTGGGTGACATGAAATGTCCTCCAGAAACACTGTTATTTACATACTACTAGTTGTACTATTAATATATTTCTAAATGTGTTGGAAATTCTTGATAAAAGTCTTCGTTTCTTTTTGTTTAATGATTCAATACGTCGAGTATAGTTTGTAGAGTATTTTGAGGACATTTATTGTCCCCAGACCCCCTGGTGGTTCTTTTTTTATGTCATTATTAACTATATTCTTATATAGGGATGATAACTGATTTTCAACGAAAACAGAAGGACCACCATGGGATCTGGGGAACATGGAATGTCCTCCAGGTACTCAGTTTCTTACGTTCTTTCTATTAATTGATCAAATTTAAATAACAAAAGAGTTTAGCAATTTAAAGTACGTAGAAAATTAAAGACACTGATTAAGAGTACGTAGAGTAGTAGGTGGTTCTTCTGTTTTTGTTGAAAAACAGTTATCATCCCTATATTAGAATATAGTAAATAATGACACAAAAGAAGAACCACCAGGGAGTCTGGGGGACTGGAGTCCTCTAGATACTCTGCAAATATTACTCTACGTATGGAATGATTAAAAAAAAAGATACGAAGACAGTTATCAAGAATTTCCAACATATTTAGAAATACATTAATAGTAGAATTAGTAGTACATATACATCAGTGTTTCTGGAGGACATTCCATGTTCCCTAGACCCCCTAGTGGTTCTTCTTTTATGTTATTATTTACTAAATTCTAATAAAGGAATGATAACTGTTTTTCAACGAAAACAGAAAGACCACCAGGGAGTCTGAGGGACATGGAATGTCCTCCAGATATTCAGTTTCTTACGTTCTTTCTGTTGACTAATAACATTTAAATAACAAAAGAACTGTTTAGAATTTAAAACACTAATCAAGAGTACGTAGATAGCAACGTACCTGGAGGACATTCCATGTCCCCCAGACCCCCTGGTGTTTATTTTTTAAGTGGTTGTTTACTCTATTACATCAAAGAGATGTTTACTGACATTTAACAATAAAAGAAGGGCCACCAGGGAGTTTGGGGGACATGGAATGTCTTCCTGGTACTCGACTTATTATTTTCTTTCTTTTGATTAGTAAAACACAAATGAATAAGCAATTGTTAAGTTTTTAAAGTGACAATTAGTAAGAGTAAACAGATAGCAGTGCACCTAGAGGACATTCTATGGTTGTTCCTTCTTTCACGTTGTTTTTTACTCTATTTTAATAAAGGGACGTTAACTGACATTCGACAATAAAAGATGGACTACCAGGGGGTCTAGGGGACATGGAATTTCCTCCAGGTATTCAGTTTCTAACATTCTTTCTATTGATTAATCAAATTTATATAACAGAAGAGTTGTTAACAATTTAAGACATTCCATGTCTTCCAGACCTTCTTGTGGTTCTGCTGTTATCGTTGAAAAAGAGTTATCATCTCTATATTAGAATATAACAAATAATGATATAATAAGAGGACCACTAGAAGGTCTGGGAGACATGGAATGCCGTCCAAGTATTCAGTTTTTAACGTTCTTTCTACTGATTGACTTAATTTAAATAATAGAAGAGTTGCTATGAATTTAATACATTGATTAAGAGTACGTAGAAGCCAATGTACTTGGAGGACATTGAATATCTTTCAAATCCCTCAGTTTTCCTTCTTTTACTGCCAAAAAATCAGGAAATATCTTAACGGAATATCCTTTACATGCAATGTCGTTGTCAACCTTTAAATGATATTTTGGTAACGACAGTATATTTGGAAAACATTCCTTTATACATATAATCTTCCTTTTATTATTAAAAAAAAAATCAGTAAAACATGTTTTTTTGGTGAAAATTTAGTAAATAAAGAACATCAATTATGAAAAGATCATTTATAAACCAGCAATCTTTTTCTGTCTCAATAAAGGGATGTTTATTGATTTTTTAACAATAAGAAGGATAACTGGATGTACTGTCGTTACTAACTCTTAAATATTATTTTAATAGTTTGACATCTCTTAACTTAATTACGTTTTGTTTATCGTCAGGAAGAAAGAAGAGAAAACGAATAGCTCAAGGACATTCCATAGTAAAAGAAGTAACATAAGTAACTGAAGAAATGTCAAGCTACTACATTATCATTTAAAAGTTCGTAACGACAAAACACCCAGAGCTTCAAGTGATCCTTGTTTTATTGTTAAAAAAAATCAATAAACATCAATTTTCAATAGAAATAAAGTAAGAAATCAAATACGTAGTGTTGACTGTTCTGCCAACTCTTAAATAATGTTTTAATAATTTAATATCTTCAAATTTATTTAAGTTTTATTGGTCAACAGGAAGAAAGTTTCAAGGAGTACCTGGAAATCATTCCATGTCCATGTTCTTTCTTTTATTGTTAAAAAAAAACAATGCACATTTTCGTATTGGAGCGAATTAAAAAACAACATGAAATGAGACCATCAGGGAGTTTGGAAGATATGGAATGTTTTCCAGATCCTCTGGTGGTTCTCTATGTATTATATATGAACCAGTAAACCTGGAATCCAGGGACACTGCTACTACGTACTATTAGTAATTGTACTGTTAATGTGTTATATATTATTTATTAAAAATTCTTGATAAAAGACTATGTTTCTCTATGTTTGATCATTCAGCAAGTAGAGCATAATTTCCAGAGTCGTTATTTTATGTTATTTTTGCTCTTTTGTAGCAAAGGAATGTTTACTGGTTTATATATAATACATACAAGTACCACCAAGGGGTTTGGGGAACATGGAATATCCTCCAGGTGTTTGGTTTTTCACTTTATTTAATCAATAGAGAATATTTCATGTTATCCATACTCCCTAGTACTTTTCTTCTTTTATATTATTTCTTTCTACAATATATTCTAATGTAGGGATGAGAACTGTTTTTCTACAATATCAGAAGGACCACCAGGGAATCTGGGGGACATGGAATATCCTCTAGGTACGTTTCTATTTACGTACTTTTAATCAGTGTTATAAATTCTTAACAAATCTCCTGTTATTTAAATTTGACCAATCAGTAGAAAGAATGTAAGAAATTGAGTACCTGGAGGACATTCCATGTCCCCCAGATCTCCTGATGGTTCTTCTTTTATGTCAATATTTACTAAATTCTAATATAGAAATGATAACTGTTATTCAACGAAAACAGAAGGACCACCAGGAAGTCTGGGGGACATGGAATATCCTCCAGGCTACGTACTCTTAATCATTGTCTTAACAACTCCACTAGGGGATCTGGGAGACATAGAATGTCCTTCAGGCATACTTCTATCTACGTACTCTTAATTAGTGTCTTAAACTCTTAACAATTCTTCTGTTATTTAAATTTGATTAATAAGTAGAAAGAACGTAAGAAACTAAATACCTAGAGGACATGCCCTGTCCCCCAGACCTCTTGGTGGTTCTTTTTTATGCTATTTTATACTCTTTTTGACTGATGGAATGTTCTCCAAGCACATTGTTTTCTACGTATATCTAATTTACCTAAAATTATTGATAGTATTCTTAATTAAACCAACGAATATTAAAAACGTAGTTTGCCGAATACCTGGAGAACATTTCATGTCCCACAGACCCCCCTAATGTTTATCTTTTTTATTGAAGTTAAAAATCAATAAATATCCCTCTAATCAAATAGAGTATAAAATAACAAAATAAAGAACCACCAGGGGGCTGGGGGACATGGAATGCCCTCTAGGTGCTCGGCAAACTACGTTTTTAATATTCGTTGGCTTAACTTATATTAATTAAGAATACTATCAAGAATTTTAGGTAAACTAGAAATACGTAGAAGAGCTGTAGAACATTCCATGTTCCCCAGACCTCCTGGTGTTCATCTTTTTATTGAAGTTAAAAATCAATAAACCCCTCTAATCAAATAGAGTATAAAACAACATAAAAAATAACCACCAGAAGGTTTGGGGGACATGGAATGTCTTCCAGGTATTGAACAAATTATGTTTTTCATATTTGTTACTTAGATTATCTAAGAATACTATCAAGGATTTTAGGTAAGTTAAATATACGTAGAAGACAGTGTACTTGGAATACATATGACTTTCTAGACCCATATATATTAGATTTTATGTTATCTACATATATCTTACCTGCTTATCGCCGCTACATCTCAAATTGTCTGCTACTAATCTTACTCTCGGGTTTGCTTCAACTTCGGCTTAGGAGAATCTCCTCCTTTCAGCCGATCCCATTGTTGGAGTGTGAGGGCTTGAAGTGCTGTCTACAGCTCGTACTTGTTTAGTGTGCGCTGTGTGGTGTTGTTGGTTTCTGTTTTTTTTTTTGCTGGTTTGTGCTATGTTGAAGAAACTCCCTTTCCAGGGGTGTGTGGTTGTGTTAAAGGAATTTAAGAATGTTGAAGATGGCGTCCGAGGAATCCTGCTAGGGGGTGGGTGATTTTGGTGACAGGTTTTTGTGGGTAAGGTTTGTGATCTAGCAGGGTGGGGAACAAGGGGAGGATGTTGTCCGTAAATCTTATCGCTTTTTTGCGAGAAGGGCACGTCTACGTTCAGTTCAGTTTTGAAAGAGAAGTTTTATGAAGATGTCGTTCGAAGAGTGGAACCGGGAGAGGTAGAGGCATGTTCGAAGAATGGCAAAGTCGTCGGCAAACTGCAGAAGGTGTTGGGAGGGGTGTTTGTTTGCCGTTTCAGCCAATGAGTTGAAGAGGAGGAGAGTAGTGTCTGTTGGCTCTGAATCCCAACTGGGTTAGAGGGAGGATGTTTTTTGTTCTTCGATGAACGAGTGAAGGTGCTTTTGGAGAAGTTTTTCACTTTGCCGTGGGAGTTCAGAAAGGCGATGGGTCTGTAAGAGGCCGGGTTGGATGGGGATTTGCCCGGTTTGCGTATCATGATGACATCCGTTGTTTTCCAGGAGGGGGGAAGTACCTAAGTTTGAAGCAGACCTTAAAAACTTTAAGGAGCCATAGGAGAGCAGGTTCAGAAAGGTGTCGTAAGGATACTCTTTTGATGTTGTTTGGTCCGGGTCAGTCATCAGGTCATGGTCTTCGAAGTTTTCTAGATCTAGTCTTCGTTCAACAGTGTCGTTGACAACGGAATCATAGATCGTAGAAAGGTCTGGTCGGGATGTTGTGTATGTATGTCTTGGAGAGGGTGGGCGAAGAGTTTGCCTTGTCTTAGGGGGAAGTGTAAATGAGCCTGTCCCAAGTGGTCTTGAGGTTTGGGTTTCTGGTCCATGTGAATAATCAGTATATACGTTTAGTGGGAGTTTATGTGAAGGGCTGTACTCTTATGGTGTTCTGCTTGAAGAAATTACTCCGTCGATCGAGTAGTTGTGGTTGAGGTTGATCTTACAAGAAAAACAATATCCATTTGGTGTTGCTTATAGACCTGAAGGCAATTTCAGTGAATTCTTTAAGAATTTTCATGATGGTATCTCTAATTTTTATTTGTCTGCAGACGAAATTGTGTGTATGGGTGATTTCAACACTAACGCGCTAAATTATAATGATAAACGCTTTGCGCAGTTGAATCATGCGTTAGAGTCTTTACTTTGGTGGCCTTCAACTCAAAAGATAGTAGAAAAATGTGGAGTGGCTTAAAGAAGTTGACACTAATAAAAAATCTCGTCAGTCGTGGTTGCAGCAAGAATAAAGAAAATAATCCCCAATGTAAGAAACGAGATTGGAAGGAGAAGAAGAGAGGAAAGAATAGTGAGACTTCACAACAAAAAGAGCAAATAGACTACATAAGAGATATGGAGATAGAGATGAAAGACTTAGTTAAGAAAAACAGCATCAATGAAACATGGAAAAAAATAAAGACAATAATAGGGAAAACAGCTCAAAAGTACAACCCGGTAAAGAAAGGAAATGGAAAGATATGATTCGACAAAGAATGTAGAATCGCCTTGGAGGAAAGAGAGAAGATGAGAATCATAATGCTGAGGGAGAAGACAGAAGAGGTAAGAAAAAAGTATAATGAGCAAAAACTAAAAACATATTAAAGGCAAAGAAAAGAAAGCACAAAGGAAAACAGATGGAAAAGATAGAAGAAAGCTATAGAAATAAACAAATAAGAAATCTGTATCAGGGAATAAAAGGAGAACAAAGGAGGAGAAGGAGAAAATTATAGAAAAGTGGAAGGAATACTCTGAGACTCTGTATAGCGGTGAGACAGAGGAGTCATTAAATATCTTTGTATTGGAACACACGAAAAAACAACAAAAAATAAAACCATCAAGTAGTCTGGGAATATGGAATGTCCTCCAGGTGTTCAGTATTTTAAATTTGGCACATAGGTGGCGCTGCCTTTAAAATGCATCCCATCAAGTAAAAGTTAACACCCTCTCATTTTAAAATGCAGTGTTACGTCTCTGCCAAGATGGAAGGCAGGACATTAAACTCTTATCCCATAGTGAATGTAGAGGATTTCTTGCAGCTGCATCGTCTCTAATTCCTTGCATTTATTCGGCTTAAAACCAGTTTTAAATAGGAACGGAAGGGCAACTCAAATATAATTAATGCTGAATTATATAGAGAATGGCTCAGCTTAGAGGAATTAAC
>JAUIMW010001533.1:0-12343 GCA_033557785.1 Enochrus cinctus
GCCAACCCCAAATCCAAATTAAAAAAAAAAAAAAACGACCTGCCAACCAATATAATATCCAACTCGAAGTGTCTCTTTGCTGATGACACTTCCATTATAAACTATCATAAAAACCCAGAAATACTAAATATAAAAACAGCTTCTGCTTTAAACAGCGCAAAAGACTGGTTATAAACTATCATAAAAACCCAGAAATACTAAATATAAAAACAGCTACTGCTTTAAACAGTGCAAAAAACTGGTTCAATGTAAACGAACTTCCAATGAATACAGAAAAAACTAATATACTCACCTTTTACACAAAACAGAACGCAGTTGTTAAACATTTTCAGGAACCCTAAATTGGAGCAACCACATAGAGAACCTAAAGAGAAAATTAACTTCATCAATTTATTGTATTAAAGTCATAAAAAATAACATCTGGGAAATGACATTGTCAGTGTACTACGCATACTTTCATAGTATAGCCACATATGGTATTCTGATATGGGGTACAGCACCATAGATACATGACATTTTCATCTTAAAAAAGAGGGCTTTACACAGTATCATGTCTATGAAATAACAAGAATGCTGTAGACAGCACTTCAAAGACCTCAAAATCTTGACAATTCCTTGCTGTTACATACTAAATTGTCTTCAAAACATACATACCAACAAACACCAGCTGGACAAAAACTCAGACAGCCAACCAGCTATTAATTCCCTATCATGGGGACCAAATTACATGGAAGTTAAACTATTCAATAGGATACCCAATGAGATTCAAATTTTGGATGAAAAAGGATTCAAGAAGAGAGCGAAGGAAATTCTTTTGGACGGAGCATTCTACAGCTGCCAGGAGTACCTCGAGGCCAACATTATATAAAAAAAAATTATTTTTTTCTTGACACCATTTATGGCAATGCCGTAAATTTTAAAATAAACTAAACTATTGTAAAAAATATCAAACTTTAAGATGACAGTGACAGATTCCACCTGGCAACACCAGTGTTGCCAATTATCAACACATAAATGGCATCCATCGTACATACTTTCTAATACATTAAAATATGTTTGATATAATTTCCTTATTATTTTTATCTATTTATTGATAGATTAGTCTCTATTATATCTAAATAAAGCACAGTATATAAACATATGGATGAATACAAAATATTTTATGCAAAAACAATAACAAAGTATCCTTTCTTTAAGTAAGAAAAAAGTAAACTTTTTGTTTACTTTTCGATCCATCACCTTAAAGAGATTATTAGCAAGTAGGTACCCAATTTATACGTTTGAAAAATAATTTTGCACTAGTAAATTTTGGTGTAATAAATATTTTATATCTTTCACTGTCAAATCTGTGGAGTTTCCTCAAATAAGAAACATTTGTTTTCTATTATACCTTCCAAATTAACTTTAATAATTTAAAAATTTCCCTTTCCCACAAGTCGAATGCACTCACATTGCCACTGATGGAAGATATTTTGGTCGCAGCATATTTACCCCTTAAATCGACTAAGAACTTCCCCTACTGCTTCACTCAAGACTACTCTACTTGATTTACTACTGACTTCGTCTTAAGGGTGAAGTATCAAAATTATTGTTGAGAAACGTAAAGATCAAAAGAGGATAGACATATTAAAATGAAACAGCTGACGTTTAAGGAGTATAAAAAAATAAAATCAGCACAACATTTCTTTGCCATCCATTTTCAATGAAAACTTATTCCACAAATTTTATATATTCTACTTTAATTCTAATATGCTGGATTAATAGGAGAGAATTACATGGACGACCAAATTGGCCCTGAAGCCACTTTGGTTGAGGTCCCGCAGTAGGTCGTCTATGACTAGCCACCACAGCAGGTAAGACTGTACCACCCCTTGATCTTTCTTGCAGCATGCTGCAGAACCATTTAGTGACATGAGGGTCCATCCCCTTACTGACCAACGCTCTGCGTATGGATTTCGAAGAGGTGTTGTTAAAGGACCCTTCCACATCAACCAATACACCCAGACCTATCTTCTTGGCTGCAATAGCTTTTTCAACCTTGCTCACCACCTTGTGCAAGGCTAGTTCGCAAGATTTCTCTATTTGATAGGCACATTGGTCTGTATTCAGTCGAGAGTCCACCTGTATTACGTCCCTCATATAACTCTCTACCAATTTCTCCAGAGTTTTCAGGAGAAACGACGTTAAACTAATCAGTCTGAACACTTTGGTGATCGTGTAGTTGTGGTTTCCGTCTTGGGTATAAAAATTACTTTGACCAATTTCCACTTCCACGGCAGATATCCGAGTATGAGGTTGACCTTTATCAGAGTGCACAAATGTGGTGTCAGTTGTTTTAGACCCTGCTGCAATAGGGCTGCGAATATGCCAATCATCCCGGAAGATTTTTAAGGGGCAAATCCAAGTATTGTCTACTCAAGTTTTACTGTGTCGATGACACACTTGGACATTTGGCCATTTTTGCCTGTCGAACGGCTTTGTTGTAACATATGAGCAAGGTTTTGTAGGTGTTCCACTCACCCGTCTTTTTCGCTCGATTGAAGACTATTCTGGTGGTCGCCCTGAGTTTTACGAGTCCCTCGTTTTACCACAGAACGTTACGCGAGGTCCTCTTTGTTCTTAAGGGGCAACTACTATCTTATGCAGTCAAAATTGCCACCCGAACGCACTCCTCCAAGGTTTCGAGTTCTGCTAGGTATCTCACCTTTGCAAGACAGTCCCCAAGCATTCTAGCCAGGATCTCCTTAAAGAGGTCCCAGTCTGTCAGTTTTGGGTTTGTCTATCTATTTTCCGTTTTGTCTCCTATTTCTATTTCACCTATGGGGAGACAACGTTGGTTCATCTGAAATATATTAATTGATTATCAGTGCACCCTTTTTTCAGTGTACTGATAGTTATGTCATTCCCAATATTGGCAATGCCTGATGGTAGGGCAGCCATGCTGCTTCGAGAATGATCTCTCACAGACTCCCCGCTCTCACGTTGGCAATACACGCTGCCACCAGGCCCTAAAACAGAAGTTCCATAGTTGTGTTAGATTGACTCCATTACGGGCTAGTGTGCAGACACTAGGTTACACAGAGGTCGGATCGCAAATGATCCATCTCTTAGCGTCCCCCAGTTCAGCTATTCAGTGACATTAATGTCATTTCTTGAAGGTGTCCCTGGAAAAGTTCAGGTACCGCATGTGGTGGCATGACATCCCTTCGCGATCCCAGGAGGTTTGGTCCATCAGGACAACTAGCTGTTGTTCCTTGGGGTCCTCCTTCTTGTGCAAAGCCATACGCCCTTCCATGATTGCTTTTTCCCTACTAGCGCCTCCAGTCAGGCCCGAGGGCTGCTCAGAACACACAACATGGAGAACCCTCATCTTGTGCCAACAGTCTGAGAAACAAGGCTACACTCTTCCGTCTGTGACCTCATTTATCTTCCTCAGGATCCACTCCTTCATCTTGACTCCTTAAAGGTCCTGGCATCCCTTGGGGTCCTAGACTTCTGCTTCGGCTTCTTAGCCGCCTTTAGGTGGTGTTTTTAGGCCGCTGTCGCTTTTGCAACCCAGCCTCAGGCTCCACTTTTGTCAGTACGGAGCTATTGACCCATCCTGATTATTTTTCTGCCTGCCCCTTGCTCAGCTTCCTTCTATGAGCACCCAACAGTCGCTTTTTCACGCCTGGCTCTCCTGGAGTCTCGGACGGATTTTAGACCATACTTATACTGTCAAAAGTATGCTATTTACACAGACTATCAATATCATCAATATTGATGATATGATTTGAAACAATGATTTGCCAGCCCTGCTGGTTTTAGAAGAACTTATTTGAGAAATCGTCAACACACAAACAGCTGACGATGCAGTACATACACAGAATGAACAAGCTATTACAATTCCTATTTTTAACGAAGCAGCAGATCTTCTCAGATAATTGTTACAAGTATTTATGACTAAGATATCCAAGTTATCATTAAAGGTTATATTATATATCATTAAGGTTAATATTCTTAAGGAAGACCAAATACTTCTTTCTAAGAAATCATATATCAAATAAGAGGAAATATTACATCAATTTTGATAAAAATAAGATGTATAAAGATCTTTGTAATGTTAACAAGACATTTTATAGACACTTGATTGCAATTAATAAGATGTTCCCACAGATAAACCACATTAACTGATAATAAAAACAAAAAGAATGTTATAGACACCATCGTGGAATAGTGCAAACATTAACGCAAATTCAAAGTATTATTGGAAAAATATCAAACAGCATATTTCAGACTTTATAAATAAATATGAAATATGCAACAGAACTAAGTATGAACGCCACTGATCTCACGTACAAATGAATTTGATAGAAACAGCCTTTAAATCTTTTCAAAAAGATTACATATCGACACTTTCACCGCAGACGGAACAAACTCTAATAGGTAGAGTATACGAAATTTATAATGTCTTTATATAATATTTTGCATATTATGGAATACCTGAAGAAATTACAATTGATAATGGGTCCGAATTTTTATCTGTTATCAACCAGAAGACATCAAGGTATAACTGAAAGTTGAAGAGATAGATATTGAGATGTGTGGGATTTCCAGGTATTGATGTAATTATTATATCCCTACTAGGAGACATGAACTGATTTATCGAAAACTTCGAACACTTGTCACATCAACTACAAATAAACTATAGCAGTAGAATCTTGGTTGCGGGAGATTTCAACATCGACTTCATTAAGAACTTATAAACCAAAGCATCGCTTCAGGAATTGGTTACACAATCATTTTTTCAGAGCCGTCAAGGATCACAGATTAGAGCAGCACTTGCCCAAATAATATCTTATGCAACAGTGAAAATCTAAGCATTAAACATTAAGCTGGCATATAACCGACCTCCACTCAAATAGTTACTTTGACTATAAATAACATAACTAACAGGAAAAAAATCTGTAACAACCAGATTGACAACAGGACATAAATAAATTAAACATCCACTTGTCCAATATAAACTGGAATAATATGCTGACTATGGTCCATCCAGAGGAAGGCTTCAACAAATTCATTTCTGAAGTGATAAACTCTATGGATAAGGCTATGCCCGTTACTAAGGTAGATTTGAAGAATTAAGCAAATAACGCAAGCGAACTCAAAAAAATAAGGAATGTGCTGAATGCCATGTCCATAATATGTAAATATGAAGGAAGAAGGGCGCATAAGGGCAATTTTGAAGATCATTAATGATAACAAATTTATCACAAATGACCAACCAATTAAGATTACATGTGATGCCCTTTCAGACAATTATGCCAATTTAAGCGAATATTTCGCTTAAGTCTTATCTGATCAACAGGAAGCAGAGTGTGTTTGTGGATGGGAAATCGTCGGAGTAAAGCACAGTGTGTTTCAGTGTGGGACCACTTCTATTCCTTGCCTACATCGATGATCTCACTACCATCATCACTTCCAATGGGACTTGCTTATGCACAGATTATTCTTTATTTTTCAGCATCGCTGGCACAGAAGAAGAGGCCATATCTGAGTCCCACTGTACCCTTGACGAAGCTCATAAACGGTTCAAAGCTAACAACGTAGAGCTGAACAGAGAGCCTGGTGGTCTCAAATTTTGTGTAAACAATGCAAGCAAGCAAAACCTGTGAAATTTCTGGGTGTCTTCTTTCAGGCAGACCTAAGATGAACCAAACATGTAAATAACCTTCCACAGAAACTATGACAGCGATATACACTATCAAAGAACTTATCAAGAATGTACCTTATTCCCACATTCACAGCCATATATCCTATGGCATACTTATCTTCTACTGCTCTCCAACGGTCAATAACATCTTCATCCTGCAATCCATACTTGATCACAAGTTGCTGGTGCTGTTACTTGGTAAGCTGATTGTGTCTTTCGAAGTAAGCCATATTAGAGAGCTACTTCCTTCCAATAACTGACATCGAACCAGCCGGAGCGGTGTGCAATTTCCCATTGAAGCTTAGGATGAAGCTTTCAAAATTTAGTGAAGATCCGTCGAGTTAGCCTATCCAACTCTTCCAAGTTAGTATCTGACCATTTGACGATCCCAAACGAATAGAAAAGAACCAGTATCGCCCAGATATTTACGGTGGCTATGAGGTTTCTTCCTGAGAGATGGATGTTCATCAGTTGTGATATCCACTTTTGGTACTCATCCTGAAATTCTCTCTTTAGCTTTGCATGGTCGAGTCGTTGATTCTGCGGCATTCCAAAATAACGGTACATTTCCTCTGGTTCCAACTGTTTGATGTCATGATGTTCATCCTGTGATGTTTCCACAATTCCTCTCCTGATAACTATCCTGGTACACTTGTCGAACCCGAAGTTCATTCCAATATCCTGGCTGTAGATTCCATGATGATCATAAGATCCTCAAGTTTTTCCTCTGTCTCGCCGTATTATTATTACTATTATTATTATTTATAGTTTCACAAAATTAATGTACATTTTACAACACCGCACATATGTAGGCACCTATAAAACGCCAAAACGGACGGAATATATGGGAAAAATTTTTATTATTGATTTTACAAAAAAAAGTTATTAAAATAAAAGTTTCTGCTTCTTTTAAAAACAAAATTGAACTATACAAATATTCAATTACTTTTACGGTTCGGCGGGAAATTCAAAAAAATTAAAATTCTCTTAAGAATAAAGTACCTTAATATTAAGAGATATGGACAAATTTTATTTAAGTAATTTGTTAAGAATTTTATTTTATTTTCAAATATTAATTTTTGTTACAAAATTTTGAAAACAAAAAAATATTATTTTTTTTTCAATATTTATTTTTAAATTTTCATTATCACTTCAAAATTCTCTTTATTAGACCAATAAGCATCAGATAAAACAAAAAAAACCGATTTGAATTGCAATTACTGTGTTCCATGGTTCTATAGATGGTAGTTGACTTAAAACGATCGCAAATTTTTTAATATTTCGTGTTGAAAAAAATTAGTACGACATAAAATCAAATAAAACAGTTGATAAAAGCATTTTTGAAAAAAAATAGTTATGCCAAAAATAATTCGTTATAAATGGAAGTAATTGCAATTCAAATCGTTTTTTTTTGTTTTATCTGATGCGTATTGGTTTTAATATTTGAAAATAAAATAAAATTCTTAACAAATTACTTAAATAAAATTTTTCCATATCTCTTAATATTAAGGTATTTTACTCTTATGAGAATTTTAATTTTTTTAAATTTCCCGCCGAACCATAAAAGTTATTGAATATTTGTATAGTTCAAATTTGTTTTTAAAAGAAGCAGAAACTTTTATTTTAATAACTTTTTTTTGTAAAATCAATAATAAAAAATTTGCCCAGATGTTCCGTCCGTTTTGGCGGACACTGTACGTAAAGGTTAAGCAAAAAATTATTGAAGGAGAGAAAAATATCGTAGCAAAAGGAAACAAAAAGAGAAATAAGCAATTAACATTTCAAATTGGGTAGAAAATGCACGAAGAAAAGAGAAGGGGAAATCTAAATAAAACTATAGATAAATTCATCAGACCTTACACCGTACAAATAACACAGCGGATGTAATAAGAAAGATGCATGATCTGCATTGCCATTGGACCCAATATCAGATCAATCGTCATCGTCATCGAGAAATTGTCAGGCAACATATAAGATTAATTGCTACAGCAACATTCCTTTAAATTAAAAATCATTAACAATTAAATAATTCATAGAAAATGTCATATTAATTATAGAAATACCTATAATTGAAAATTTTATTTATACCATATATCTTATTTTCTTTTTCCATGAAAGTTCACGATAACATTGTAAGTAGTTATCTCAAAAAATAAATTCCTTACCCTCAATAGACACAATTATGCATGATGTACAACCAGGGTAATTTATTTTTCAAAGGATTCGATATCAATATCAGCCTTATGAGAAATTCAACGATTAAAAGAGAATTCAAAAGATTTACGAAAATCAATGAAGCGTCCTTTTCCCAAATTTAACAAATATTTAAAAAAATTAAAAATGTCAACAAGAAACAAGAGGACTACACAACTTAGGACAGGGAAAAAAACAAAAAAGGAAAAGCCATACATTTCCTCAAAATTTGTGGGTTTACTTTAATTTTTAAATATTATTCTTTTTGTTGTTGTAGTTATTAACGTAATAAGAAAATTCAAGAAAATGCAGCAACTCCAGGGGTGTGATATTCCAAATCATCCCCCCCTGAAAGAACTTAAGAAAAACCAGCAATTCCAAAGTCAAGATATTCCGGGTCATATCCCCTTGGGTTAAATTGTGAGATTAGAAAACTAGACCTTGCAGCCTTGATTTGTAAACTAAATGAGGAAGGAGAGATGTTCTGGATATGCCTTATTAAATGTTATTAAAGTCATTTTTACTTTTAGCACAACATGTAAAACCTTTAATTTGTATTTTAATTCACCATTTGTGCTACAAGTCACCAATAAAGTGTTTTTAAAAAGCCTCTATATCTCCATCATTTAACTCCACCTGTTTTTTTGATATATTTGTATCTCACAAAGGTCACTTTTATTATTTCTATATGACAGTAAATGTTGTGGTATTGCTCTCATTTCTTATAAATTTCTAAAGCTTGTTAAATCATAAGAAACAAAATAAACAATAATGAAAAATGTACTTGTGTATTGGCTCCCTGAAAAAAACAGATGGCACCCATACTGAGACTGGGAGGGAGACGCTGAAGCTGTGGCTTCCTGGGATCATCAGTTATGGGGGCCAGCAGTGAGATTCTACAATCGCAGATAATTGCCCAAGACAGGGCGGTGAGGGCTGGCTGGAGTCTGACAAAGCGAGACAGCTGACACCACATGTGCACTCTGATAAAGGCCAGTCTGGCACTCGGATATGTACCGTGGAACAACTACGTGATCCCCAAAGCATTCGGACCGATTAGCCTAACGCCATTTCTCCTGAAAACCCTGAAGAAAATGATAGAGAATTACATGAGAGACATAATACTGGCGGACTTTCCACTGAGTAAGCACCAATATGCCAACCACGCGGGCCTTGCAAATGAACAAGGTTGAAAAGGCTATTGCAGTCAAGGATTATAGCTTTGGGGCTATTTGTGGATGTGAAGGGACAACACCTCTCCAGTATTTGTGCGCATAGTGGTGGCCAACAGGGGGGTAGACCCTCATGTCGCCAAAAGGATCTGCAGCATAACGACAATTACGACGGGGACATTAGAGAACAGTAGGAACACATAGGAGGAAACTCTATAGATTTAGGGATATAAGCTATGGCACGACATTGGATACCTTGAAGTAGTGCTGAACAAATCACTGATCTTCGGAATACATAACGACAAAGTAAGCAGAAGGACCACTTAAACCCTATGGGCATGCTACAAGGTGATTGTACCTAAATGGGGACTGTCACCTACGGCATATGTCACTGGATATACATAGCGATGATAAGATTTATACAGTGGCATAACTAGAATAGTGCGACCACACCAGGACCTTAAACGAAAATCATCAACAAGAGAAAATCAAGTTCTTTTGTTTCAATTTTTTGGTTATGTTGTTCCCTTACATTAAATAAATGTTATTGTGAACCTTGTTGGTTATTCAGTAATAATATTTCTAAAAATGTTTGGGTGGATGGCTATTCTGATTGGTGCCATTTAATAAGTATTCATGAAATTTCCAGAACTCATTTACAGTCGTGCTTTATTTATGAACAATGGCGATTACATGGATATATAGATGCTGATCTTGAAATTCAAATCAGAAATGAACCAAATTTTTGGAAACAAATTATAGATAGAATAATTAATATAACATTAACTCTTGGAATGTACAATTTACCAGAGACCCTGAGAAAATACTGTTGATATAGAAAAAGGACATTCTTGAAACTTTTTGTCTAATTGATTTACTAGCTGATTATGATCCAGTTCTACAAGAATTATTAAGAAAGCCTAAACGCTCTATTAAATACTTAGGTTCCATTATTCAAAATGAATTGATTCAAATTTTGTCTGAATCGGTTACAAAATGCTGCATTTTTCTCCATCATAGTGGATACAACTCAGGATATATCAAAAGTGGTTCAATTAAGTTTAATCATTAGATATACACAAATAAAAACTTCAAAAGAAGAAAAACCTGATCATTGAAGTAAAAGAAGCATTTTTAAGTTTTATTGAAGTTATCGATCAAAGGTCAGAAGATTTAGTTGGTGTAAAAATTAAAAATCTTGCAAACAGAGGACTCAATTTGTCAAAACTTCGTGGACAAGCATATGATGATGTGGCTAATATATCTGGCATCAATAGAGTCAAAGCAAGAATTTTGAAAAAATATCCTCTTGGAAATATATGTTCATTGTGCAAGTCATAATTTAAATTTGATATTAAATGATTCTATAAAAAACTTGCTACTATGGATTTTTTTACTTTTTAGAACAACTGTATGTATTTTTTGGGCACAGCATCAAAAGATCAAAATTTTATCTGAAATGGGAAACACAAATATTACTCTGAAAAGATTATGTCCAACACGTCATCCAGAAATGATTGCTTACTAGCAATCAAATAGAAATATGTCGATATTATAAGAGCTCTTTCAAAAATAATATTATTAAAAAATAACAGTTCTGAAATGAACGAAGCAAGGTTATTATTAAAACGTTTGTAGATGTTTGAAACAATATTTCTAATTTGTTTGGAAAGTTGAATTTTAGAATCTGGTGAAAACGTTGCAAAACAACTTCCAAAAATCCAAAATTGGATCTTCATTTGGAAAAAATGTTATTAGAATAGTGTTATGATTATGTGTCCACACTTCGAAATAAATATAACGATTTAAAAAACTTAGCTATCGAAATGGTTAAGAGTTGGGGATCAGAAATAAAATTTACAACGAAACGAATGAGGATAGTTAAACACCACTTTGATGATCTTTGTACAAATAAATGAATATGCAATCCTGAACTAAATTTTAAGTATACTGTCTTCTACAATACAATAGACATCGTAGCATCTCAACTGTAAAGTAGATTTACCATGGACCATGACAACCACACCAACGGCAGCAGTCGAAACCATGCTTAACCTACCACTGCTTCACGTTATGGTGAAGGCAGGGGTCAAGGGGGCTGAAATTCAGCAACAAAAAGGGAGCCCACAGGTCTGGCCATGAGACAGTCCTGAATGAAATCCTGGAACATTCAACCTTAAGCGTGATGTCGGATCGAATAGCCAAGACCTACTCCTTTACCAAAGTCTTCAAAATCCAGATACCGACGAGGGATGAAGCTTCTTCCATCTGTTAAAATTTTTACATACACATTGAAGTCGAAGCCAGGCGGAGCTGCTGGTCATCAACTCAACAGGGCACTGTTAGAGGAGAGGGCTTACACCAATGAGTAAATCTCAATCGCCACGAAGAGCAGAGTGGTTGTGCTGGCGCAGAGTGTAACAGAGGTGAGTCTTGGACTGCCAAAGGGCGCTCAACTCACTGATGACTAAATACAGAGTAAAAGTACTTTGAGGATCTTGCCATTCGCATATTAGAAGAACCCAGAACGCCAAGCAATCCTATGTAGGACCCGAGACTGCCTGCGGGATATCGCTACAGATAGCCAAGCAGGAGATTCAAAAACAGTTGGGAAGAGAACACTGCCTATATTGGAAAGGAGTGGTGGGCCAGAGACACAGTAAAGCATTTCTGGAACATCCTTCGAGCAACAGAGCTGAAACTGTCCTAGTGTTGGGAAGGAAAGATGTCAGAGAGCTAACAAGCCTAGTTACTGGTCACTGCACCAGGCGAAAGCACCTAAGCAACAATGGTGTTGAACAGGATCCAATGTGCAGGGGATGTGGGGAAGAGGAGGCAGAAAAGCTGACACTTGATGATGTACAAGCCGCTCATAGAACCAAGGTATTCTAAAATTAACAGGGTTTGGGAACGAGTAAGAATCTTAGGGCACACATAGACCTAAGGCAGCAGTGCAAGACTTCACGTAGGATACCACCTTTTGTCAAATAATAATAAATAACTGGCACTGGCAATTTAATTGTGTTGAAAGAAGAATTTGTTGAATGAAGAAGGAAATGGTTGTACATTTTGAATTATAAACATCGTAAAGAATATTTCGTATCGTTTATTTTTAAAAAATTTAAACCTTTGCTTATTTGAAATTCTGATTATCCAAACTATCTGGCTGACACTTTAGTTCAGATAGTTGGAAAATTGCTATATCACTGATTGCATAGAACAGTGGTTTCCAAACTGTGGGGGCGCGCAACATAAACATATAATTGAGGTTTACCCATTCTCCATT
>JAUIMW010001534.1:0-12340 GCA_033557785.1 Enochrus cinctus
ATATATATATCTATATATATATACATTCAGTAAAACTTTGCAGCGACAACGAAATCTATGTTTCAACCACGTAAAACCAACTGTACCCTATTTACAATTTACTGTAAACGTCAAACATTAATTTGACGTTAATCGTGAGCTATAAACTTGGTACGGCTGGTTCCTAGCGAATAAAATATAGATTCCGTATTCGCTTACGGGCTATCTTTTCAATATTATATCTCTTTAAGAGTGTTATTTAGATAATATAGAGTTTTATATTAAAATATTAAAAAACGAAAACAAGTTCAAGCCATTGTCTTCAATGTTAACTGGTTCAAACTTTGGCACTGTTATTATTTTAATATGTTCTACATATCCAAAGAAAGAATGTAGACAGAGTACCTGGAGGACATTCCATGTCACACCTTGTTGTATTTAACTCTATCAGACTCTATTATAAATGCAACATGGAATGCCCTCCATGTACCCGGCTATTTACTTTCTTTCTCTCCGATACTGAGCTGCCAACGCTGTTTTCATTAATATGTGGTAAATGAAATAGTAAATTTTACGTTTTTTCATTGTAAATAAGAAACGCGTATAGGTTGGAGTACCTCGAGGACATTCCATGTCCCCCAGTCCCTCTAGAAGTCCCCTTTTTACGGTGTATTAATGTAAATTTCAGCATGACTGACATTTTTCCATCCCTGACACTATGTGCAGCTACTAGTATTGTCATTTTAACTCTTGCTGGCAGCTTCAGAGAAAGTATTCTATCATAAAGTATGTTCTATAGAACAGACCCCTGTAGAACACCTGCTGTGTACTCCATCATAGAGTAAGTTCCATAGGAAACGATCCAGAACAGTTCCCTGTGGAACACCTGGCGTAATTTTAAAATAATGTCCTCCCATGCGTACATATCCTCCCTTTTTGCCAGCTCGATACCAATTTCATTCCACGGAGCCGAACCAAAACATTTTTACCTCAAAGGTAACTAACATTACCAGTTTTCTCATCTTTTTTTCGCCAAACTTAAAACTTCTTCTACAACTCTCACGGTAGATCTGCCAACTACAGACTAACAGTTTCTCCAAGATCTTTCCATAAGTTCATGGTGCTTCCATGAGTTCAAACTTGTCTCCCATTTTGGCGGAAATGGTGATGGACTATATTTTGACTGAGACTACAAAAAGGATAAGTTTTGTCTTCTCCTTCATTTTTCAATATGTGGATGACATATGTTGTGCCCTTCCCCGCGATAAGGTTGATTTTGTCTTGGACACTCTCAATTCCATAAATTCGTCCATAGCTTTCACTGATGAAACTGAGACTGGCAACTCAGTCCCCTTTCTAGATACTAGAGTCGTTCGAACTAGTAAAAATGAGATCCACTTTGATTGGTATCAGAAACCTAGTGCCACTGCGCGCCACATACATTTCTATTCTTATCACCCTTTCAAATACAAGCTCAACTTCATCAACATAAAAAGTGTTCCTACATATTTTTGAAGCCTAAAAAGGACCACTTTTTTTCCTCATCATCAGAAAAAACATAGATGCACCTCCCTCTTTGTAAGGCCATCTTCCTGTTCACTGATGGCTTCATCCTTCTTGATGACTTGTACTTAATTTCTGTGCAATTTTCTGCCTTGTGTTTGTATTTCCAGTTCGATTCTTTCTCTTATGCGACATGGTGCTAGACCAACTCTTACTCTACGTTTTCCTTTGAGATCCCGGTTTATTTTGTGGCTTTCACTGTTTTTAAATACTTGCTCCACACAATTCATTCCAAAATGCCTCCATATTCTGGCGCTGGGTACCGAGTTTATTTGAAAATTAAAGCCCCTGAGTTATTTATTTCATCCCAGATGACGAGTAATTTAAGGCCAACAATCTTCTACCATCCACACTCATAGCTCTTCCACCCTCAGAAACATGATCACTCTCCCCCCACGACTCAGAAGAAACGCCGTACCCACTTGAAGTCAGGAAACAAACGTTTAATTGTTGTATTTTACGGAGTTCCCATAACACTTTTCGAGCCACTGCTTAGCTTGAACGGTATTGTTTTGGAAATAATAACTTAAAAGGACCACCAGGGGGTCTAGAGACATGGAATGTCCTCCAGGTACTCGGCTGTCTATATTTTTCTGTTGATCTGAGAACCATAATACATGGTCAATCTTAAGATTTTTTGTTTTTAATAGAGACTCTCTATATGTCTAGGTTCCAAGTACCAACTGGAAGTACGTAGTTACATGTCCCCCAGACCCCCTGGTGGTCCTTTTTAGATTGTTTTCTACTCTTATTCAACATAAATATTTATTTATTCCTAATAACAGTCTAACACTGTCTACTTTCTTTTTATTAATACGTGTAAACTAATAACATGGTTCATTTTATAATTTTTTGATTATTAATGAAAAATGTATAGATATTGGAGTACATGTTAATATAAATAAAGTAGACAGTCGAGTACCTGAAGGACATTCCATGTCCCCCAGATCGTCTGATGATTACTCGGTTATAATTATTAGGGATCAATAAATATTTTTATGTTGAAATAGAGTAAAATACAATTTAAAAAGGACCACCAGGGGGTCTGTTTTTTCTAGTAGTAGTAGAATACGTGGAAGACATTCCAGAACTCTCCAATATTATTTGTGGATCTCAATAGTTTTTATTTATAAAGGGAAATGTGTGGTAAAAGAGAGACTTCAATACAACTTAGAAATAAACCATCAATGAGTCATTTCTACATTCAAATCAAAATTAAATCAACCTATTATTTATCTAAAAATCTAAGATGAATAAATGACAATATAAACGTTTATTTTTTTTCCTACTGATATGTAGAACCAAAAAACATTGTGAATCTTAAGACTTTTTATTGTTAATAGGAAATGTATAGTAAAGGAGAGACCTTTTACGTTGTTTTTAATACAAACTGAAAGGGGCTACTAAGGTCCACTAGGTGCTCCGAGATCTAAGCTTTTCTTATTACCAATCAAAACTCTTAATATTCATTAAGTATCTAAGTTCTACATATCAAAAGAAAGAATGTAGACAAAGTACCTGGAGGACATTCCATGTACCCTCTCATGGTCCTTACAAGATCGTATTAAATTTTAGTTTAATTGAAAAATGTTAATTTCATTTCTAATAAATATAATGCTAGAATTTAATTTAAAACAGCGTAAAAGAGGAACCAGAGAATCTGGGAGACATGAAATGTCCTCCAAGTATTACATGTGACAATAAAAAATGAATATTGAAGTAAAGTTAAATACAAGGAACCTAGAAGCATAGTTTTAGGATTTTTGATTGTTAATATAAAATCTGTAGATGTTGGAGTATTATTTTTTGTCTAAAAAGGACGACTGGAGGACATGGAACTTCATCAAGTATTTTTTTCCAAACTTAAGTTTTCGCAGCATACATAGAGGTCTATAAAAGTCCACTATATTTGGTTTTCCTTCTGTCGACTCATTTTTCTTGTCCATATTTTTAACTACTTTCGATATTCCGTCCCATATCACGAGTAACTTAAGATCAACAACCTTCTTCTACAGTCCACACTCTCAACTCATCCACACTCGGAAACATGATCACTAGGGGTGACTTCCCCAACACCTTCTGTTGGCACAGTTTATATGATGGTTTATTACTCATAACAGTGAGGATCCACACCTTATGAAATGTGAATAACGAGTAGTTTTCAATTGAAATAGAGTTAAATACAACCAGATACTCCAGCACGTTGTTGTTTTTGGTCAACAGTGGGCAAACGCGGAACCCACTTGAAGTCAGGAAATAAACATTTAATTGTTGTTTTTTATGGAGTTCCCATAACACTTTTTAAGCTACTGCTTAGTTTGAACGGTATTGTTTTGGAAATAATAACTTAAAATCTAAACAAACAGATTGCCATGAATCAATACCAACTAACGAATAAAACCAATTTTGAACGAAAAAAAAAATGTTTTCGGTCCATGTGTTACAACCTAAAAAGGACCACCAGGGGGTCTGGGGGACATGGAATGTCCTCCAGGTACTCGGCTATCTACGTTCTTCCTATTGATATGTGGAACTCACACATATGGAGACTCTCAAAAATTTTATTGTTAATCTGTAGATGTTTTTATTTATCTTAATTTCAATTTAAAAAATATTAATTTGTTTTCTAATAACAGACGTAGACTTTCTGCATAAAGTTGTTATTACAAATTAAATTAACATTTATTAATTGAAATTAAAAATTTTAAAATTTATTAGTTTCTAGGTTCCTCATATCAACAGAAAGAACTATTCATGTCCCCCAGACCCTTTGGTGATCCTTTTTAGATTGTATTTTACTCTATTTCAACATAAAAATATTTATTGAATTCCTAATAACAGTTTAAAACTGGAATTGAATTGAAAACAGTGACTACCAGAGGAATGTCTTCTAAATACTCGACTGTCTATATTCTTTCTATTGATATGTGGAACCAAGAGACATTTATTTATTTAACTGTATTTTTAATTTAAAAAATGCTAATTTATTTTCTAATAACAGAGTTATGATGAAATTGTTTTAAAAACAACATAAAAGGTCTTTCTTTTACTACACGTTTCCTATTAGCAGTAAAAATCTTAAGATTCATCAAATTTTTTGGATCTACAAATCAATAGAAAGGACGTAGAGATCCGACTACCTGGAGGACATTCCATTTTTCCCAAACCTGTCTACGTTCTTTCTATTGTTATAGAACCAATGTTTTTTTGGTGGATCTCAATATTTTTTTACAAAGGAAAATGTGAGGTAAAAGAGAGATTTCAATACAACCTAAAAATGAACCACCAGTGGGTCTGCGAAACATGGATGACTTCCATACATCTACGTATTTCATCAAATTGAAAAGAATCACCAGGGGATTTGGGGAACATGGTCACTGATCACCTCCACACAATTCATTCAAAAATGCCTCCATATTTTCAATCACTTTCGATATTCTGGCGCCAGCTACCGAATTTATTTGAAAATTAAAGCCCCTGAGATATTTATTCCATCCCAGATGACGAGTAATTTAAGGTCAACAATCTTCAACCATCCACACTCACAGCGCTTCCACCCTCAGAAACATGAACACACCCCCCACGACTCAGAAGAAATATCCGGCATCATTGCAACATCAATCGCAGACCCCACATATCCCCCAACCTGGACACAAACAGTCACAAATCACACATCACTACACTCGGCCTTCAGAAACTGGATTTCTCTCAGTGAATTCCTCCAAACTTATATGTATTGAAGAGAGCGTCGCCGGGACATCATAAGAGAACATTTTGGTCTCAGAGAAAAATCTCTATCGATGAGCACCCTTCCATTGAATCAGGGTGATTTCACCAATCACCCTCTGACTGCGCAGCTTATATGTTGGTTTATTACTCATAACTATTTTTAATTGAAATAGAGTTAAATACAACCAGGTACTCCAACATGATTTTTATTAATAATCAGAAATCTTAAAATTCACCATGTTTTTAGGTTTCACATATTAATAGAAATAAGAGAGATCTTCTAGTGGTCACTCGGTTACGTTTTTTTAAGATCAATTCCAGTATTAGACTGTTGTTAGAAACCCACAAATATTTTTTGTTGAAATAGAATAAAATAAAATCTAAAAAGGACCACCAGGGGGTCTGGGGGACATGGAGGAACCAAAATACATGGTCAATCTTAAGATTTTTTGTTTTTAATAGGAAATATATAGTAAGAGAGACACTTGTTCTTTTTAGTTTGTATTTAACTATTTCAGTTTAAAAATATTAATTTCTAGTAGTTCTGTTATGTGGAAATAAAGTTAGATGTTTTTAGGTTTCACATATTAATAGAAATAAAGTAGACAGTCAAGTATCTGAAGAACATTCCATGTCCCCCAGATCCTCTGATGATTACTCGGTTATATTGTTTTAAAATCAATTCTAGTATAAAACTGTTATTAGGAACCAATAAATATTTTTATCTTTAAATAGAGTAAAATACAATCTAAAAAGGACCACCAGGGATTCTGGGGGACATAGAATGTCCTCCAGGTACTAGGCTATCTACGTTCTTCCTATTGATACATGGAACCCAGACATATGTAGAGTCAATATTTTTTATTGTTAATCCTTTTTAGATTGTATTTTACTCTATTTCAATATAAAAATATTTATTGAATTCCTAATAACAGTCTAATACTGGAATTGAATTGAAAATAGTGACTACTAGAGGATCTGGCAACATGGAATGTCTTCCAAATACTCGGTTGTCTACATTCATTCTATTGATATGTGGAACCAATAAACATTTTTGATAGTTAATGCGTAATAAATGTGTAAATGTTGGAAAACTTTAGAACTTGCTAATGGTCCTTTTCAGATTGTATTTATTTAAATATATTTCATTTTAAAAATGCTAATTTATTTTCTAATAACAGACTTATGATGAAATTGTTTTAAAAATACTGTTTTTTGTATTTACAAAGACATTGTCGTCTACGTGCGGGGCTGTCTACGTTCTTTCTAGTAGTAGTAGAATACCTGGAGGACATTCCATATTTCCCAGATCTCTCCAATATTTTTTTGTGGATCTCAATTTTTTTTATTTATAAAGGGAAATGTGTGGTAAAAGAGAAATTTCAATACAACTTAAAAATGGACCACCAATGAGTCATTTCTACTATCAAATAAAAAATCTTAAAATTCACCATGTTTTTAGGTTCCATATATCAATAGAAAAAAGTAAACGTTTATAATTTTATTTATTAATTTTAGATTTTTAGATAAATAATAGGTTGATTTACATATGCATAAAATTGCCATGTCGTTTGCCGAATCGAAATACCTGAAGTTTGTTTTTGTCTTATTCCAATAAATACTTTTATCACTTAATTTCTTATATTAAAATTGACAGATACTTAGCTGTCTGTGTTCTTTCTCTAGAAATGCGAATAATAAATTTTAAGATTTTTCATTGTTAATAATAAATGAGTAAATGTCGGAGTACCTGGAGTACATTCTATGTCCCATGTTGTCTACTGTTTTTCTATTGATATGTAGAACCAAAAAAAACATGGTGAATCTTAAGACTTTTTATTGTTAATAGGAAATGTATAGTAAAGCAGAGACCTTTTACGTTGTTTTCAAATCGATTTCAGCCTAAGTTTGTTGTTAAAAATGAAATTAACATGTTTTAATTGAAATGGAGTTAAATACAAACTGAAAGGGGCTACTAAGGTCCTCTATGTACTACGAGATCTACGCCTTTCTACATATCAAAAGAAAGAATGTAGACAGAGTTTCTGGAGGACATTTCATGTACCTTCTGGTGGTCCTTTTTAGATTGTATTAAATTTTTTTATTTGAAAAATGTTAATTTCATTTCCAATTACAATCTAATGCTAGAATTTAATTTAAAATAACGTAAAAGAGGGACCAGAGGGTCTGGGAGACATAGAGAATCTGGGAGACATGAAATGTCCTCTAGGTATTACATGTGCCAATAAAAAAATTATATTAAAATAGAGTTAAATACAAGGAACCCAGAAACATAGCTTTAAGATTTATCTGGTGGTATTTAACTCTATTTGAATTTAAAAGTTAACTTAACAAACTGCACTTAATTAAAAAAAAACGTAAAATGTCTCTTTCTTCCTATGTAGAAAATAAGAAATTAAATTAGTATTTTTTAATTGAAATATAGTTAAATACAACTTGTAAAAGACAGAGGGGCCGAGCCGAAATATTTTTACATCCAAGGGCACTAACATTACAAGTTTTCTTGTATTATATTTTGGGTTTTCTCTCCCGTATTTTTTTCTCCATTTTCGCAGCATACATAGAGACCTATCGAGTCATTTTTCTAGTCCATATTTTCATCTACTTTCGATATTCTGGCGCCAGGCACTGAGTTTATTTGAAAATTAGATATTTATTCCGTTCCATATCACGAGTAACTTACGATTAACGATCAACAAACTTCTTCTACAGTCCACACTCACAACTCATCCACACTCAGAAACATGATCACTAGGGGTGACTTCACCCAACACCTTCTGTTTGCACAGTTTATTCACCACTTATAATAGTGAGGATCCACACCTTATGAAATGTGAATCACAAGTAGTTTTCAATTGAAATAGAGTTAAATACAACCAGGTACTCCAACACCTACACATTTATTATTAATGATCAAAAATCTTAAAATTCACCATAAGTTTAGGTTTCACATATTAATAGCAAGAAAGTAGACAGTCGAAGGACATTCCATGTCTCCCAGATCGTCTGGTGGTCACTTGGTTACGTTGGTAATATATGGTAAAATACAAATTGAAAAAGGACCACCAAGGAGTTTGGGGGAAGAACGTAGATAGTCTAGTACCTGGAGGATTTTCTATGTCCCCCGGTCCCTCTGGTGATCCTTTTTACCACAATTTCAGAAAAGCATAGCTGCAAGCCTAGAAGACTACAATTTTATAAACGATAACCAGCGGTTAATAGATTATAGAAAGATATAAACTATAACATAGACAGCTATAATTTTAGAAAGGTATAAGCGATTCTGCGACAGTAAGTTACTACAGTAAAGATAAAATTTACATTTACTGTGGCAAATGTAAAGTTCATTTATGTCTTGTAACAGATAGGAATCACTTTAAAAATTACCATCTCTTTAATTTTTATTATAAGTTATTATATCATTTCAGTACATTCGCGCTAATTGAAACCACATGTCCATTGTAATGGACATATGATTTCGATTAGCGCGAGAATCCTGAAATGATATAATAACTTATAAACAATTTAGCATGTAAAATATTATATTATTATCTAAAATTAATAAGAACATTTTCCTAACAGACTACTATCTATCTTGTATGGAAATTTTTTAAGTGATTCCTAGCTATTACAAGACATAAATTAAATTTATATTTGTAGCAGTAAATGTAAGTTTTTCCCTTTACTGTGGTAACTTACTGTTGCAGAATTGCTTATACCTTTCTAAAATTATATCTGCCTATTTTATAGTTTATACCTTTCTATAATTGTAGCTGTCTATGGAAGCTCTCATCACCTATTATCCGCTTTGAGCTTCGATGATTATCGTTTATAAAGTTCTAGTCTTCTAGGCTTGCAGCTTCGGTGGTTATGCTTTTTTTAAATTGTAACTGCCTATACTCACAGCTTCGTTGCTCACTGATTCGTGTATGCCCTCGTTATCTTTTACATCTTTCTAAAATTGTAGGTGTCGAGCAAGCACTCGCTGTCTTTATGCGCTAAGAGCTTCCCTTTTTTAAAAGTATGGTTGCCTTTGAAGAAATTAAATAACTTTGCCTTTGAAAAGATTTTTTATTGTTAATAAGAAATGCGTAAATGTTGGAGCACCTGGAGGACATAAGACTGTCATTAAAAATTAAATTAACATGTTTAAATTAAAATAGAAATAAACGCAACCTTGAAGGGACCACTGAGGGGCATGGAATGTCCTCCAAGTTCTCGAATATCCAGATTTTTATTATGGTTAATCTAAAAACATTTGCTATATTGAAGCTTTAGATTTTATCAAATAGATAAACATATCTAGTGTTTTGATCATTGCAGACTCCTAATCATAAGAGCTATCATTATGTGACTAAGATTAAAATTAAAATTAAATTATTATTTACAAAAAGTATTTACTATGGAATGTCCTATACTTCCTGTTGATAGGTTGAACCTAGACATATGGTGAGTTTCAAGCCTAGGAAATATGGCGTGTTTTCCAGGCATTCTTTCTTGTTAAAAATTGAAGCTCACTGTGTGAATAGTATCTATATAAATAAAAAGAACAACTAAATATCTGAAGGACATTTTTTTGTTATTTTTAAATAAATTTCAGTATGTTTACAGAAATTAATAAACATATTAAAATTGAAACTTTGCTAAATACAACAAAAAAATAATCACCAAGAAGTCTGGAGTAAAAACTACATAACAAAAGGGCCACCAGAGGATATTGAACATCCTCCAGGTATTCAGCCATCTACGTTTAACTAATTTAATTAGGAGTTTAATAAATCAATAGGAATAACTTCAGATCCCTTTGGGTTCTTATTTTATTTTTAAAAATAGAATGAACAACATAAAAGAAGGGTCATCAAGGCAGACTGTTACCTACGTATTCCTAATTTTTAAATAAATAAAATAGCAATAATAATAAAATAATTTAAAACAACGTAAATGAGAGACCAACTAGAAATCTGTGATATATGAAATGTCCTTCAGGTATTGGGCTCTCCACGCTCTTTCTATCGATATTTAAAAATTAAAACATGATGAATTTTAAGATATTTGATTGTAAATAAGGAATGTTTAGATGTCAGAATACCTGCAGGACATTCTATGTGCTCCAGACTTCCTAGTGGCCACTCTATCAGGTTGCCTTAAACAACCTGATAGTATTATTGCAGTATTAGACTCTTATAATAAGTTCAATAAACTTCTTAAATACAACTGTAAATGTGAAGAACATGGAATGGGGGTTCGCCGAAATACATGTTCTTCTTCTCTATTTAACTCTATTTCAATTAAAAAATATTAATTTAATTTCCAACAATAGACTTAGGTTGATATTAATTTGAAAGACAGCTCTCCTCTAAACATTTTTCCATTCTTGATCTCAAATTACAAAAATCCTTTCACACAAGGAACCATCAAACCTTCTACAAACTTCTCTTATGGCTTCTTTTAACTGTTCCATGGTATTATATCGTCATTTGTGCACCTAATTTTATAACGACAACAATGTTCTAATCTAGGGAAGTTATATAGTTGCACTAATTAATCGATCTCCAAAGAATTTTCTCAAATATTATATTCTTTCATGTGCTGGAGCATTATGTGGCTGTAAATACCATTTTGTAGCTCTATGTCTTTTAACTGGTCAATAAATGCAGTTAAAAGTGCTTTCCAGCATCGAAGTTTGTTTATTATTTCATGAAAAAAAAATGGCATCCACACCTATCCTATCCTTGGGTTCAGTGGCATTATCTGGATAATTTTCAGAAAATTCTGATTCACACTGTTCTTAGAGTATTTAACTTCTCTTAGTTGCGGTTACTATAAACAAGTACATAACTCCCTTGGGAGTTATGAAGGTTTTAACTCTCTCTTATTAGGTTTATATTGTCTAAGACTCATATAAACATTGTAGGGAATGAAATAGTGGATGAACTGGCGAAGTCTACAACCAACTTCGAAGTCTCAAGAACTGAATCTCCTTAGATATAATCTTCCATTATCGTCATTAAATGTTAATTGAATGGTCGTTTTCATGGAGGCAATTTTCTTTGGAGTCTAGCTTTCAGTTTTCAGCTGTTTTCGACTTTATATGACAAAAGATGGTTTGAGGACTTTTAACTTTCAAGAAACCATGGTCGTTTTCCATCTAAAACAGACCACCAGGGGAACTGCCTTTTGTATTGCTTTTCATATACATGGAACATTCAGTAAACAAAGCAATATTGAAAAGTAATTAAAAATAACTACAAAGAAAGATTCGGAATGTCCTTGTGGTATTTGTTAACAAACTTTCTGGTAGTTTTAAGATCAATTCTAGTATAAAATTGTTATTAGGAATTTAATAAATATTTTGATGTTTAAATAGATACTAGACTATCTACGTTCTTTCTATAAGTATGTAGAATAAAAAAACATGCTGAATCCTAAGATGAATTTCAATTTTTTTTTATTAATAAGGAATGCGTACATGTAGGAATATTTGGAGGACATTCCATGTCCTTTTACTGCCTCTTTTAAATCTAAACTATATGGACAAATGTAACTTCTTATTATCATGGATGAAATGGATCGAATGACCACCATTATTGGTCTCAAATTACAAAAATCAACAGAAAGAATATAGACAGTAGAGTACCTAGAGGACATTCCCTGTGGTTCTTCTTAGGTTGTATTCAATTATATTTAAATTTAAAAAAAATTAATTGCAGGCTAACTCTGTTAGACCTCTCGTTGATTCCAACAGGTGTGGTGAATCTTTAGAACGTCTCTGATAATTTTCTTAGTCTTATAATCCATAAATTTTTTCTGATAATCGCCTTTCAAGTTTCTCAAAATAATGTTAACTAGCTTGTTGATAGTCCCAATGATATTGACATTGAGGGAGTACTCCCATACCAATGTTGATTCAAACAAAAGTGACTAGAGTCTCGAGTATGACGTGTTGCCTATGCAGAGCATATAAATTAACAGTGTAATAGTGCAGCGCGATAAAACCCGTTTAGCCTTCCGACAAATTTTATTATTAGTTGCCAGTAGGGCCAACCTA
>JAUIMW010001535.1:0-12333 GCA_033557785.1 Enochrus cinctus
CAATATTGGCGCACTTTTTTTACTAAATAAAAGTTTTAATTTCAAAATTAATTTTTACATCTAGTTTGTTACTTAATGGATTTTGTCTGAAGAGGAGAACGTCCTGCGACTTTTAAGCACTTGTTTCATCCAACAAATTTTATCCAAAAAAATTAAAAACCATTTTCAAGACCATCATTCGAAACTCAATTGTCATTAGAATAAAGCAGTGTTAAAAATGACAAAAAAAGTTGACAAAATAAGAGACGTTCTTGGTATTTCAAAAATAAGTATACGAAGGAGTATCGCGAATTTTCTGTTTCTTCAAAAATTATAATTTATGAATTTATGATCTTGTTCATCTCTTCCTTCAATGCAGCCTTTATCTCCTCAATCGTAGCGTAGGTTCCTTCTTTCATGATCCTCTTCAGTTTCGAGAACAAGAAAAAATCACAGCGGCTGAGGCATTCTTAGTTTATTATTCATGGCCAAAAATACGCAAACAAGCAACAATGAATGAGCAGGGGCGTTACAATGATTCAAAAGTCAATTTTTTTTCTTCCACAAATCTGAACGTTTCTAGTGGATTGCTTCGTGCAAATTAAGCATAACATGCAGGTAATATTCTTTACTGGCCGTACTATCTCATTATGGACCACGTCCCTGCAAGAAAACATGTAAGCAAAACCTTCATCTTGGCGCGCTTTTTTCAGGCTTGGCTCGTGCGGCAAACGATGATTGAGTTTTGATTCATTACCAGTTATGACCCTCTGAAGCAAATTTTGGTCGCCACGGACAGAATCCAACAGCTCCTTAGCAATGTTAATCCAATGCCAATCAAATGGCACGAGCTAAACGATATGTTTATGTCCTCGGCAACTGCTCTAGCGGTGTTTTCGTCTGTTGTTGACGTGCTCGGACGTCCGGCACACTCTTCGTCATTCACAGCTTCTCGGCCCTCTGAGAACATTTTGTATCACCGATAAACGCTGCTTCGGTCCAAGGTAGCCTCACCATATACAACAGTCAACTTTCAGAAAGTGTTCGCGCAGTTATTTTGTTTTTCATACAAAATTTTATGCATTTTTTGGAATAAACAAAAATCAAAGACGAGTCAAAACACGTACAAGTTAATCAGTTGTCAAAAATTAACTGGACATTCAAAATAAAAGAACTTTTCTGTATAAGAAAGCTACATGAGTACCAACAAAAAAAAGAGAAAATGCGCAACTTTCGTTAAATTTAAAATTCGCGATACTATTTCAACAGATGATGCACTTAAATGATCTATCGAAATGAATTGCTGCCAATTTGTGCAGACAACAATTAAAACATGGTCATGTTCTTAAGTAAAAATACCATAGATACCATCATAATATTCATCTATCGACCACCCAATGCTAATAAAAAAACTTTTGTGGAGAACCTAAACGACATGTTATATGAAATAAAGAACAAATGTAAAAGCAGAATTTTATTTTTATGTGGTAATTACATTTCTCTAGGAGAAAAACTTATCGACATATTTCCTTGAGGCTCTTACAAGATGGTCTCAAAATGATTTCCAAAGAAATGTGTTGCAATTATGTATGTTTTGAACAATTTTTCAGCCACTGCACCACCACTACCAAAACTGGCATATTGGTAATCATCTGACACAGCGAGTTATCTTATAAGATAATTAATTATTAGATATTAAAAGAAGAATTGTAAAGTTAACTAAATTAAATAACTTTAAAACAGTGCTTTATGACGTCAAAATTAATGAAATTGGAAGTAGATAAAGCAAAAAAAAAATAATAATACAAACTTTAAAATCATACAAGAAGCAGAAAATAAAATATTAGCTGTGTGGCAGTTGGTAAAAATAGAAACAGAAAAACCAGCACAGAAAAATACAGAACAAAGCACCGCAAGAGTAAAGCAAGTAATTTCTTATATCACATGAGTTTTTTTAAAAGAAGTTTTGTCTTTTATATCGACGGCCTTAGGTCTAGTGCTCTCAGTGTTCTCTAATTAACAGAGGTCAAACTGAACAAAAGTTGGAGAAGAGAATGAATCGACATAAAAGTGACTTGTGCCCTGGCACAACATACAAGTTTCATAGAAGAACGCATATTTTTCTTTGATAATTATGCTTGTGCCAAACTCTAGCCATTTGCGGGCATCGTTGATTTTTTGCTTTGCAATAAAACTTAAGCAGTAAAGAAACTTTCATGCTAAAATCTTGAAATACACGCTCTTCTGATTGAAAGAAAGCTCATGTGTCAAACACTAAGAATTTACAATCAATAAATACGTTACTATATTCAGGAATCCATTTTTAAATATTAAGTCAGTTTGTCTTTGTCATTAGATGCTTCAAAGTTCCCAGTAATTTTGCTTGGTAATATTGCAGAAAATGTTAGAATCCAATAAATTTTAAAGGTATGTATCTATACGGATAGCGGCCCAATACAATTATGTAAGAGCCTTGTGCTTTAACATTTTGATCAATTTTCAGCAGAATATGACTTCTGTATGGATAATTCCTACAGTGAGCATATTAAAAAAAAAAGTTACAGAACAGCTGCATCATGTGTGTGGTGATAAATATAATAGAATAAAACACAGGCTGAAAATGGCCGAGTATGAGACAAAGAGTTCGACTTAAATAAATGATTCTTTGAAGTGCCAAAATGTAGAATTATTTTTTTCTACTGCAGAAACGTAAATTATTACCATAAAAATTACATATCATTATATACCACTTGACGATAGTCATGACTGTGATTGAACTGTGATTTTTGACTTGAAGTAACGCACCTAAATAACTTCGGCGAAAATTCACCTACAATTAATTTGTCTTTATTGTTCCGGATACATAAGTAACAGCGTTCCCAATATGTTAAAACTAATTGATTTGGAATTCTAACTTCTATCAAAGAATTAAACAAAAAATTAATCAAAAAATAACTAATGTTCATTAAGTTATATAATAGATTAAATGAGTTAGAATACCTGACTTTTTTCTCGATGTTTATTTGCATAAAACGGCATACATTAAGACCTTTTTTATCCTGGCAACTTTCAAAGGAAAGTCAAAACACTGATGAAGGCAGCATTCATTAATCTCAGTTCTTCAGTTTCAGACGAGTCGCCTTGAATGCTTTTTAAGAAGCCAGAAAACATTATTCGCACCATGTATCTCTGGATAGGCTTGTTTTTAGTCGATGCTGGAAAATAAACCAACAAGTAAAAGCAGATATTAGATAACTGGAAGAAAAGTTTCTTTAGTGCAAAAACAATGAATTTTTTATTGCGGCTTTGAAAGAGTTCGGTATTTGTATTCCAAACAACAAATCCCTAAGACACTGCCATAAAAAAGTAAAGCGAAGCATTTCAATCAATAAACCAACTTTTCTTTGTTTATTTTTATGGGGATTACAGTAAACGCCTTTGCTGATCTTTATCAAAACGCAGAATGTATATCTTTCGACCGTATTTTAAGATAAAAGTAGTGTTTTTAAGTTTATAAACTCGGAAAATTTTCGAATAAACAGTAGTAATGAGGAAGCACGATTTCACTGAGCATAATTCTAGTTCTTCGTTAACAAGCTCGGGAAGCGTTCGCTCCTGACAACACGCGAACAAAGACATGCGAAAGAAAATTACAGTGTTCAATCAAGAAACGGGAATAACTTGTTGAAAATTGCACCTGCCCGTGAGCTGCCGTAAGCATGGTAAAAATGACGAAGTAACATCAAGTTTCCATAATTTATAATATACTATGCAAACTGAAAAATCATTGGAGTTTAATAACAAGAGTCTCGTTAAGGGCATTAATTAATGTAGACTCAAGCTACTCATTTCATACTTAAATTATTTTTTACCATTATAATTTTTAATATTGGTTATTAAACTGTGCTTTGTATGTAATTATGTGAAGCTTTGCAGTACATCCTTTCTCATTTTTATGTAAATTTGTTTTTTGGTATGTATGTTCCGCTTGTTGGGCATTAAATATATGAGACGTTACGTATACGCATTTGTTGAAAAAGGTAGTGGGCATTATATACATGTCTTGGAGTTACATCATCGTTAAAGTAGCGCTTTTCTTATATAATTTTCATAAAAATATTATATTCTTTCTTATTTTACATTATGTAAGATCTTCATGGAAATTGCAAGCCATCTGTATAGGAACTCATTGACCTACAGATCTATTATTACTTAGAATCGTTAAATTTTTAATATATAGTATAATTATTTACATAAATTATGTTTAACCGACTGCTATTTGGTAAAGGGTTTAAAAGAAAATACCTTTATATATTTTCTAAAGCAGTCTTTATCGATTTCGTCCAAGGTTATTATAATGGTTCTGTTCCACCACAAAATTTAACAGCAGGTAGGTCGCGGCGAGATGTAAATATTATACTCATATTAACTTAAGTGACATCTGGAACGTTTACAAAAAGGCGTTAAGCTAGAATAGGATTTTTTAAAGTCATAAACGGAGATTACCTTGGATGCCCGTCAGATGTTGTACAGGTGTCACTATCTGATGGCCAAACAATTACTTCGAAATGCGAAGCCGCTGTAAGACGATTATGATAATGCTCTGGGTCGGGGCATAGGTATTGAAGCTTCGGATCGCTTAGATCTTAGATATAATCATGTAAGGCATGGCACAACTACAGCATGAATATGAAATGATTATTAATTATTCTATGGCGCATAACTTGTATATTAATGTTCGTAGAAATACTTTTTATCGGAGTGTTGATGAGCTACCTCTAGGTAGTTATTTATTAACTTGAGATAATGTTAAAGTTAAACTGATATTTAAATTTATGATGGCTTAAAACTAGAACATTTTATCGCTTTATTTTTTTATAAACCGGATCATGGTATTGCTTAATTCAAATATTTAATAAAAAGGGGTTGCCCCCTTATCTATAGTTGAATTTGTAGCCATTAAGATGACAATAGCAAGTAATTATAGCAATATTATATGGAAACAGCTATGATTAGTGACTACCAGTAGGTAGCATTTTAAAACAGCAGTTATGCATACTTCACTTCTAAAGAGAGTAATCTATGGTGTATTTTGATGGTTGCAAATTGTTTGCTTCGATACCGGTCGACTATTACGTAACTTTGATTTTAGGAATGCTGTTTGGAACGGATTTATCTAACGAGTTGGTTATATTCTTGATATACGGTGTCGAGATCGATATGGGTCAGAATTTCAATCCAGAACTGTTAGTATGTCACTTATCAAAAAATGTATTGAAATTAATCAAAACTTTAATTTTTTACTGTAAATTACTTAATATTCCAATAAGATTTTTAGTCAGAATACGAATCGATCTCTCAAATCTCTGTAGAGTTTTTAAATACTACCGTGACAAATGAAAAATACAGCTTTATTCATACTAAAAATAATTTTTTGTTTGTTAAAAAAAAATAAATAAAGAACAATATTATTAGCACGGCTTCATCACTCTTATGTAGTTGTACGTACCTTATAAAAAATAATGGTTCATCGGACAATCCACAGATGGCACTGTAATCAGACAATTACAGTAACCTATTCAATTGGCGGAGGAACCGTATAATTAAAAAAAAACATTGTTTCTAGGGTTTTAAAAATAAATAACAATTCTTATAGCAAATGTAATAACATCGTAAAATAATAATTGTCATTGAGGTACATATTAAATTGTGTATTGTAAAGAAAAGCATGTTTAACATTTATTTTATGAAATTGTAAGTATTTTAATGAGAAGCCGGTTTTATATTTGAAGGTGCACATACTAAGAACTATTTTCGTAACTAATGTAAAAACAATTTCAATTTAGATTCATTTTGTTTTAATTATATAGAGTGCATTATTTGATAATAATTTTTGTTCATTGTGGCTTGCTTCAAAAGCTATTTATAGTTGCGAAACCACAACTTTTTTTAATGGGTAAGAGCCCGTAAGCGAGGAGAGTTTTCTCAACTTGAACTGCCAGCAATTTTTAAAAGTTTCATACCAGCAGCAGAAGAATAAGAAATCTACCTGCAATTCCAACATTGCTTTTACCAAGTAATTTTATTTAATTTTTGTTTTTTTTTTTAGCCAAATCTTGGTACTTGGTATGTATGAGTTAATAAATATCTATTATATAAATATTTACTTAGAAAGTTGTAGATTCATTTGAAATGGATAAAAATATACCCGGGACATCGCAAACTCAACATAAACTATGGATTCATATTGAAATGAACTTAGGAACAATAGAAGAGCTTGAAAATGAAGAATCTGAGAAAGAGAAGCAAGAAGTGGCCAATATCCAACTAGACCTTCTAGTCCAACAATCCTCGAGTATGTCAATTGCATGTTTTTTCTTTAAATTTTTCTAAGTAAATGTTTGGGAAAAATGCAACATGTCTTATCGCCAAATGGTGTAAATGAAAGAATTTAATCATTTTCTATTAATCAAAAATTGTTCGCACTGGCTTTTTATAAGTATAGTTCTTCTTCTTATAGATGGTTTGGCAGACAATTTGTTATCCCCTCTGTGAAAGCCCTCCAAAGGTTGCTGTATACAATCGACATTAAGCCGGGATTTAACGAATAAATCTTCAGCATCTCCAAACTAGAAACAAGTTATTTTGGTTATAAGAATGATAAATATTGCATCCTAATATTTGACGAAATGTCAATTTTGCAACATCTACATTTTGACAAGTCACGCGATCGCATCATTGGATTCGAGGATTTTGACTATAAAAGAAGAAGAAATTTTGCCAACCATGTTTAGGTTTGTATTCTTTATTTTGATTTTTCTATTTGAATTTAAATTTTTTTATTTTTAGGTTTTCATGATCCATGGCGTCTCAAAAAAAAAATTCCTAGCTGACATTTTTAAATTTTGTTTAAGGTAGTACAAAACATATAGATAATGCCTACATAATTGAATCATTAATGGTAATAAGGTGCAAACAATTTAGCAGCAGTAATTTATTTAATTGATAAAATTAGGTATGAAAAAGGGATATTGTTCCGATATTGACTATACACCTAATAGAAGGCATTAGAAATAATTTTCTAAAATGTGATATTCATTTCATTCTAGAAAATACCAAGAAGGTATTTTTACTTTAAATCTTAAATCAAACAATTTTTATTGAACTATTTTTTATTATTCCAAATTCCAAATTAACAATTCCAAACTGCATACAAATTGGACAGTATTGGTCTGTTCAGTGGTTCTCTTATTGAACACCATGTAAACCCAAAGTATATTCCAAAAATGAAAATAAAATATGTTGTTCAAATTTTTAATAGGAGAATGGCCCATATTCTCAAATACACGTCCAAAACAAGTAAGTACCTGGAAACATTGCACAGTTCTATGTAAATCAACGTTTTCTGTCTGTCGTTATAGATTGTTATAATATTATAATTTATATTTTAACTTGTCATTTAAATTATGCTAATTTATTGGAAGAGATTTTGATTGCGCTACAAGAAAACGTTGATTTTCATTTGGAAAAGCATTCTTATCAAAATTAAAAATCTCTTTTGAAATGTCTAGTTTTTATCCTTATCGACAACCATATTAAAGTTCTTTTTTAAAAGGATATGAGAAATTAGCCAAAAAATGTTCTCCTCTTTTTTCAAAAAGAAAATAATTGTTTTATTAGTTGAAAACTATTTTGATTTAAACAGAAACAACAAGGGAGTTAAATATGGAAGAATGGATATTAACTTATATTTAGTATAGTAAAGTATAGTATTTATTGGTGAAGTAACATATTCAATATTCAGTTATGTTAAAATTGTAACGAACGATTTCCGATCGTCTCTGTCAACAAAAAAAATCGAAAAATAACGCAATAAAAGCGAATCGAATCGAAACTCTAGAGCATTTTAGAGAGGGAATCTACGAGAATAAGCATCGAGTATAAAACGTATCGCATCGGAGAGAATCGGCAGCTAGCCTACAGCCGTATAGAGTTAGCCAAAGTGAACTCGGAACGCGACAAAATATATCGTGTCGTGTTTATTACAAATAATAAATAAATTATTTTACTTTATTAAT
The DNA here is from genome assembly GCA_033557785.1 of Enochrus cinctus. Lineage (NCBI taxonomy): Eukaryota > Metazoa > Arthropoda > Insecta > Coleoptera > Hydrophilidae > Enochrus > Enochrus cinctus. The sequence continues at coordinate 8,058 of JAUIMW010001535.1, forward strand.
TGTACATAGTTACTACTGTAAATAGTTTTAAATAAAAATCTTAGTTTAATATTTTATTTATCCCACGAACGTAACATTTGGTGTCAGGTATGGGGTAAAATAAATCGTATCGTGTGGCTTAGTGTAAAAATGGCTCCACCAAAGAAATAAAAACAAGAGGTCCCACCTACAGCAGAAAATGCAGCAACGGCCGTAGACCCTGATATGGCGATGCTGCAAAGTATAATGGCGGAACAGAAGGCGGCGCAAAAACATATAGAATATAAAATCGACGACCAGCAGAAGCTTATAGAAATGGCAAAACAAAGAAAGATTCTAGAAAATAAAATCAGTGTTCTAAAAGGGAGAATAGAAGGTCAACAGAATTTTCTAGAAACTTCTAGAGCAAACATTTGGCAAGCAGCAAGAGGTCGCGTCAGAAGTTGAGAAGGCAGGTAAACTGGCCCACGGAGATCTGCCTGAAATCGCCTTGAATAGGATACTTCTTCAAGTGTTTGCGTCAGGCTTAGACGACCTGAACATGGCACTTGCGGTGACGATGGCGGGTAAGAAGAACTATTGGGAAGCTGTTGGAGTTGCTCTGAACAACGAGACGGCCCAAAGATCTCTTCGTTTACTTCATAAGATAAGGGAGCAAACCGCAGAAGAAACTGAAGTTCGCGTCGTAGAAATCCGCTCGGCACCAATCATCTGCTACTCCTGCAAGAAAGAAGGGCACATTAGAGCTGTCGTCCACGAAGGAAGAAGGACCTTTGCAACGAAAAGGACATGACCAAGAAGACGAAAAAACTAAAGTCGACCAATATAGAGGAGCGACTGTTAGAAGGCAACAGGAATTGCTCCCAGAATATCCGCGGTCAAGAACGATGGAAAAAATCTTGCCATTGGGGCCACCATTGGTTCCAATGGTGCCCCCAATGTGGTTGGACACTGGTGCAAATGTGTTCGTTGTTAGACCGGATGAGGTCAAAGGAGTCCGGCTGAATAAGATGCGCAATTTTAAGGTTGCCACGGCTACTGGTGACACCATCCAGGTGTTTGGGAAGGCCATGATTGTGGACGAAGCATTTCTTGGACTGGACTTCATGAAGGAGCATGAAGTAGTGATCAACTTCAAGAGCAGGATTAAGAACGAAAAAATCTTCATGGCTGTTCTTGTTGACACCACGAAGTTAAAGTAATACTCGGACAAGACATTGAAATTCCACCGAGGGTAAAACATCATACATCCGGGCTGGAGGATAGTGCCAATGATTTCCAAGTTGGCATAATGGAAGCAGAACCAGTCGATAACGGATTGATGGTGGCAAGATCTCTGGTACAGCTTGGAGATGCAGTGCCACTGCGAATCTTGAACACTAACGACTACCCAATAAAGCTGACCAAAGGGAAAACTGTTGGAAGAGTGAAACCAGTGACCTGGGTGTCCAACAGCAAAGTTGATGTGCCAGGGGAAAGGAAACACTAGAAGGCAAAGCAGGAGATGCATAAGCTGGTCAACGACGCAGCCCCAAACTTGAAGAAAAAAGAAAAAAACGCCTTCGTTCACTGCTGCTAGCGTACCAGGACATCTTCCCAGATGGTGTCGAAGACAATGGAAGAACCAGCATCATCCAACTCCAATTCGCTAGAACCCAAAGCGACTTCCCTTGGTCAAGCGTGGTGAAGTTGTTGATCTCATCCAAAAGGTGCATAATTAGGGAGTCATCGAGCCTAGTAACAGCCCTTGCTCGTCTCGGTTCTACGTAGAATGTAGGAAGCTAAACGAAGTCACCAAGGAAGACTGTTACCCTTTACCTCGGATTGACGATACCCTGGACACCTTGGCCGGAGCAAGATGGTTCTCTACTTTGGACTTGAGAAACGGATACTGGCAAGTCGAAGTCCATCCAGAGGATAAAGGAAAGACTTTTTCTCTGCAGACAATGACTTGTGGTAATTTACGGTATTGCCTTTCGAATTGTGCAATGCATCTGCAACATTTGAGAGGTTGATGGACTTGGTATTGAAAGGCTTAACGTGGAGGACGTGTCTAGCTTATCCGGATGATGTGGTAGTAGTCGGCAAGAACTTCGACGAATATTTAAAGAATTTTTATTCCAAAGACTACGGAATGCCTACCTGAAACTGAGTTCTTCCAAATGCAAGCTGCTCCAGAAGCAAGAGAAGTACCTGGGTCATATTGTTTCCAGGCGGGAGTATCTAATGACCCGGACAAAATCTCAGCAGTGAAGGAGTGGCCAGTTCCGAAAAACAAGCATGGTGTCAGAAGCCTCTTGGGTCTTTGTACCTACTACCGGAGGTTTTTACTCGGATTTGCCAACATCGCCAAACTCCTGCATAAGTTGACAGAAGATACGGTCAAGTTCCAGTGGGCCAGGGAGTCCCAGGAGGCTTTCGATCGCCTCAAGGAAGAACTGACAGACGCAACCATTTTGAGCTATCCACGACCAGAGGGGCTGTTCATCGTGGATACAAACGCCAGCAATGTGGGAATAGGTGACGTACTTTCCCAAACGCAAGATGGACAAGTAATAGACATCGGATATTTCAGTAAGACTTTATCCAAGCCAGAGAGGAACTACTGCGTGACCAGGAAGGATAGACAAATAAGTCTACGGAAGGCCGCTCCTCCTCCGTACTGACCATGCAGCCCTGACATGGTTGATGAATTTCAAGTAGCTAGAGGGTCAAGTGGCTCGCTGGATAGAGCGCTTGCAAGAATGTTATTTCAAGACTGAACATGGCCGTGGTGCCGCTCATCGGAATGCTGATCCTCTTTCGAAAAGACCATGTCCTGATGACTGTAAGCAGAAGTCTTGCAGCTGGCACAAGAGGAACTGAGGCCGACCATAGTGGATAGGGAGGATTTTGGTGAAGTCCAGAGGAATGATCGAGAGATTGGACCCATTTACGAATGGAAACTTGATGGGTGGCGACCCGAGTAGGCTGAAATATCTGATATGCCCAGGAGTGTGAAAAACTATTAGGCGCAATGGGACTCCCTGGTGGTAGAAGATGGGCTTTTGAAGAGGAACCTCGAGAGCCAGGACGGAAGTGACGTAGCCAAACATTTGGTGGTTCCCAAGACTAGGCAAAGTGAGGTCATGAGGGAGGTTCATGACGGGACTACTGGAGTTCATCTAGGTATTAAGAAGATCTCGGTCAAGTTTAGGGAACTCTATTATTGGGTGAATTGGAAGGACGACTTCACTAGCTGGTGCAGAAAATGCGAGACGTGCGCCAGAGCAAATGTGGGAGGTCCCTTCGAGCGAATCGCTATGGATATAGCAGGGTCGTTTCCAGAGAGTGATCAAGGCAATAAATACATCTTTGTGGTAATCGACTATTTTATCAAAAGGCCAGAAACATTCGCTCTTCTGAATCAAGAAGCCACGACAGCTGCCGATGCTCTTGTCAAAAACCGGATTTGCCGATATGGAGTACCATTGGAGCTTCATTCCAACCAGGGGAAGAACTTCGAGTCTATGCTAATGAAGAGCCTATGTGACCGCCTGGGCATAAACAAAACGAGGACAACGCCTTTACATCTCCAATTAGATGGCATGGTTGAGAGGATGAACAGGACCTAGCACTTGCACTAGTAATTAGCACTTGGCGAAGAAGGTTTCCACCAACCAATGAGATTGGGACCAGTATTTGGACCTGTTCATAATGGGGTATCGATCCCCCAGCCACGAGAGTACGAAAGTGAGCCCATCAAGAATGTTGTTCGGTCGGGTGCCGATTGACCTCAAGTATGGATGTCCTCCTAAACAAGAAGAAGCAGGCGAAGGTTGTCTAGACGAGCTAGCCGCCAGGCTGAATGAAGTACATAACTTCGCCAGACAATACTTGGATATGGCCTCTGAGAAGATGAAGACCAGATACGACGTCAAAGTCAACAGCAAGGGATTCCAGGAAGGAGATCTAGTCTGGCTCGTCAAGACGATCAAGGAAGGGCAGTTCTTATGGCCTTTCTTCAGGAATTTCTCAAGCAGGCCGCCAATGGGAAGAAGTTTCGCTACGGTGGCACGGAGGAAAAACGTGGTGACCTGTTTGACGTTACGGCCGAGTATGTACTTGCTCACTGATTGTCCAGAGACCTGAAAATTACCCGAGGGATCGCTGCGGAGTTCCGTCGAAAATTTGGGACGCCACACCAGCGAGAAGGAAAGTATAATCAGGCAAGAGCGTGTAGATAGGAAGATCTTCCACCTGATAACGAAGAACAGGTTCTTTGAGAAACCGAGTTATGAAAACACGTGGTGGGCGC
>JAUIMW010001536.1:0-12329 GCA_033557785.1 Enochrus cinctus
AAATAACATATTAACGTCTTTAGACTCTACCAACCAATAAGAAGAGCGTAATTTGCTAAATACCTGGAGGACATTCCATGTCCATGGATCCTTCGGTGGTTCTTTTTTTATTGTTAAAATCAAGGTATATAGCAGACTATACAGAATATAAATATAATAAATATAAAAATGTTATCAAGGGCACAATTGCGAGTACGTAGATAGCAGAACACCTGTAGGACATTCTATGTCTCCTAGAATCCCTGGTGCTCATTCTGATGTGATTTTATTCTCTTCAGACAAAGGAATATTATCTATTTATTGTTGTATTGTCAAAACTAAAATATTCATAACATTTTTAACTTCTTCAGGTTTAGCCAATCAATACGAAAAGAGCAGTTTGACGAATGCGTAATGATGATTTCATTCTATTCAAACATGAGAATGTTTTCTGATTTTTATCAATAAAGGAAATTCTTGGAGACAATAATTTTGCTCAAAAGTTTTGATAACTTACTAATTTTCTTTATGTTTTACATAGTACCTGAAGGACATTCCATGTTCTCAGACCATTCTTTAGTGTCATTTTCATTCTATTTCAGAGGGTCTTAGAAATATGAAACGCTCTCCAGGTACTACTGTGCTCTTTTAATAATAGAATGGAAAGTCCTCCGGATATTCCGCAAACTACATTCTTCTTATTGGTTGATTTAACATAAAAGTACGTAAAAAACTGTAAATCTGGAAGACATTCTATGTCAATAGATCTTTTGGTGGTCCTTTTATTGTAAGAAATGTCCTCCATGCAGTCAAATTTCCTCAAGGTACACTGCTAACTACATACTCCTAATTACATTAAAATATCTTCATAACATTTTAAACTTCTCTGTGATTTACCAACCAATAAAAAGGACGTAGTTTGCTGAGTACCTGGGGAACATTCCATGTCTCCCAGATCCAACCAATAAAACACGTAATTTACGGAAACCCTGGAGGACATTCCATTTTCCCTAGACTTCCTGGTCCTCAGGTGCTCAGTAAACTAATGTATCTTAATTAATTGGTTAAATACGAAGAAGATGAAAACATTTTTGAGGAAATGTTAGGAATACGTAGATAACACTGTACCTGGAAAACATTTAATGTCCTCCAGACCATCTGGTGGTTGATGTTTTATTGATAAAAATCAGCAAACACACATATGTTGAAAGAGAATAAAAAACACATAAGAGTGACTACCAGGGGGTCTGGGGGACATGGAATGTCCTCCAGGTACTCGGCAAACTGCACTCTTCTAACTGGTTGGCTAGATAGAGAAGTTAAAAACGTTATCAAGATTTTTGAACAAAATTAGGAGTCCTTCAGACCACCTGGTGGCTTATCTTTTATTGTTAAAAATCAGTGAACGTCCCTACGTTGAAAAAGAAAACAAAAAACATCGAACACTAGCGTCCATGTTCTATGTCCTCCATTTACTCGGCAAACTACACTCTTCTTATTTTTTATTTGCCTTAAAAAGTTTAATATGTTAACATTGTTAACGTTATTTCATGTCCCCAGACTCCATAGTTCTTCTATTATTGTTAAAGAGACGTGGAACTTAGAGAATATTCAACGTCTACCCCAGAATCTATTATTGTACAACATCAGTAAAAATCATTTTGTTGCGGGACATAGAATGTCCTCCAGGAATTCGGAAAACTACGCTTATTTTATTGCTTGGATAAACATAGAGAAATAAAAATATTATTAAGATGACAACTAGAAGTACAAAGCTGGTAGTGTAGCTGAGTCCCTATATTGGAAAAAATTGGAAACAACACTAAGGAAATACCACCAGGAGGTCTAAGGCACAGGGAATGTAAACTACCCTCTTTTTATTGGTTGGTTAACTCGAAAGAAGTAAAAAATGTTATCGAGTTGTCTTATTGTTAAAAAATCAGTAAACATACCAATGTTGGAATAGAATGAAAGCAATACTAATTGCCATCAGGGGGTCTTAGAAACATGGAATTTCCTCAGCAAAATACGTTTTTTTTGTATTGATTGGTTAAACAATGAAGTTAATGTTTAAAAACTTCTTGGACTTAATTAGGAATGCATAACAAACAGTGTACCTGGAGAACATTCCATGTACCCCTGTTCACTAAGAAGTTCATCTTTTATTGATAAAAATCAATGACTTAGGTAGGAGAGATATGGAATCTTATCCAGGTGTTCCGTTAGTAACGCTTATCTTTTAATTTCAGTAAACACAAAGAAATAAAGTACAAAAATTTTGGACAAAATAAGGTAGTCATTCTTTTATGTTGTTTTTTTTTCAACATAGAGATGTGTATAGATTTAGACATGGAATATCCTCAAGATACATCGTTAGCTACGTACTCCTATGATTAAATAAACAATTAAAAGGGTGTAGTTTGCGAGTATCTAGAAGACATTCCATGTCCCCCAGACCCCCTATTGATCATTCTGATGTGATTTTTATTCTTTCCCAGCAAAGAAATATTCACAGATTTTTGAGAATAAAAGATGAATCATCTGGGGACATGGAATATTTTGCGGGTACTCTGCAGGTTTCTTTTAGTTGTTTAAATTTAGAGAAGACTATATCAATGTTTTCAAATCCTTTTTTTCGTTAAAAATCAGTAAACATTTTTAAGTTGGAAAAGAATGAAACAAAACTTAAGAATCACTACCAGGGGATAGGGATATTTATTGATATTTAACAATAAAATAAAATACAAGTACCCTGCCAGCTACGTACTTCCAATTTTCATCTTGATAACATTTCTTCTACTCTGTTTACCCAACCAATAAAAAAAACGTAGTTTATCGAGATCTTGGAGGATATTCCATGTTCTCTAGACCTCCTGGTCTTCCGGGTTCTCAACAATTTACCTGGAGAACATTTAATGTCCTCCAGGCCACCTGGTTTTACAGAATAAAATTAGCAATCACCCAAACGTTGAAAGAGAATAAAAAACACATAAGAGTGACCACCAGGGAGTCTGGGGGACATGGAATGTCCTCCAGGTACTCGGCAAACTGCACTCTTCTAACTGGTTGGTTAAATATAGAGAGTATCCACTTCAGATCTCACTCTTCCTATTGGCTAGTTAAACTTACACAAGTTAAAAATGTTATCAAAATTTTTTAACACCATTAGGAGTACGTAGCTAGAACATTCCATGCACATACATCATCTGATATTTTTTCTTTTACTGTCAAAAGCCAGAAAACCTTCCTACGTTGAAAACAGATAAATAACATATAAGGGTGATCTAGAGGACATAGAGTGTCCTCCAGGTACTCGGCAAACGATGGCCTTTTTATTGGTTGGTTCATCAAAGAGAAGTTAGAAATGTTGTGAAGATATTTCAACGTAATTATGAGTACGTAGCTACCAGTACACTTGGAGGACATTCCATAGATGCTTTGATGGTCCTTTTTTATTATTAAAATAAAATTAAATAAACGTCTCTTCGATAAAATATTACAAAAATCAGAGTGTTTTTATCGGTTGGTTAATCATAGAAAAGTTGAAAATGTTACTTAGATGAAGAAAGACTAGCAAAGGATCTATGGACATGGAATGTCCTCAAGGTACACTACTAGCTACGTACTCGTAATTGAGTTCAAACATCGTTATAACATTTTTAACTGCTCTATAATTAATTAATTAAAAGAGTGTAGTACCTGGAGGACATTCCATATCCCCCAGACCTCCTGGTGGTAATTCTTTAGTATTGCTTTCATTCTTTTCCAATTTTTACTGATTTTTAACAATAAGAGATAAACCAGTAGGAAGTAGCTACTACCGCTCTGAGGCGGTAATTCTAATGTGATTTTTATTCTTTTCTAAAAGGTGAACCAACAGGGGTCTAGAGAATATTGGAAAGTCTTCCGGATCTTGTTAGTGAAGACTATGCTCAACATTGTTTAACATAATTGCACATACATAAATAGCAGTACACTTGGGTGATATTCAATATTTCTAAAATATTCATTTTTTATTTAATATTTGTTTTAGTTAAACCTACAGAAATTAAAAATGTTATCGAGATAACAGCCCCGTTTGGTTGGTTAATCATAGAGAAGTTAAAAATATTAAGTAAATGAAGAAAGACTGACAAAGGATCTATGGACATGGAATGTTCTCAAGGTACACCGATAGCTACGTATTCCTAATTACGTTCAGACATCTTTATAGCATTTGTAGCTGCTTTATGACTAACCAAACAATTAAAAGGGCGTAGTACCCGGAGGGCATTCCATATCCCTCAGACCTTCTGGAGGTAATTCTTTAGTGTTGCTTTCATTCTATTCCAAGTCTGAAAAATATGGAATGGCTTCCAGAAACACTATAAGCTACGTAGTAATAATTCTGTCATAACACATTTTAAACTTTCTTTCTATTTAACCAACCAATTAACACAGGATAATATAGAAAAGTAAAAATGTTTTCAAAATGATACTTAGAAGTACGTACGCACCTCGTGAACATTGAAAGTTCTCGGAACCACCTAGTGATTCATATTTTATTGTTATAAATCTGTAGATATTTCTACATTGAAAGAGAATAAATAACACAAGAATCATCACCATGAGTGTTGAAAATATGAAATCTTCTCCAGGCACTATGCAAAATACACTCTTTTTATTGGTTGGTTAAACATAGAAAAATAAAATGTTATCAAGATTTTTAGAAACAATTAGGTAACTAGCAGTAGCCTGGAGGGCATTCCATGTCTCTCTCACCTGGCAGTCATTCTGATGTGACTTTTATTCTTTTCCAACAAAGGAATATTTATAGATTTTTAAGACCACCAACATTTTTAACTTCTCTATAAATGCCTGGAGGACATTCCATGCCCCTCACACCTGCTTCATTTTTTAATTATGTTTCTAATCTACACCAATGTAGGAATCTTTATTGATATTTTTACTTTTCTGTTTACCCAACCAATAAAAAACGTAGTTTACCGAGATCCTGGAGGATATTCCATGTTCCTGGTCCTGTGGGTCTCAGCAAATTAATTTGATTTAGTTGGTTGATTAAATACTAAGAAGTTGAAATTTTTCGGAATAATGAGTATTAATAGATAACAGTGTACCTGGAGAACATTTAATGTCCTCCACATCACCTGGTGGTTCATCTTTTATTGGTAAAAATCAGCAAACACTCATTCGTTGAAAGAGAATAAAAAACACATAAGAGTGACCACCAGGGGGTCTGGGGGACATGGAATGTCCTCCAGGTACTCGGCAAACTGAACTCTTCTAACTGGTTGGTTAAACATAGAGAAGTTAAAAACGTTATCAAGATTTTTGAACAAAATTAGAAGTCATTCAAACTACCTGTTTTCTCTACGTTAAAAAAGATAACAAAAAAGATCGACCACCAATGTTCATGTTCCTTGTCCTCAAGATACTTGGCAAACTACACTCTACTTATTGGTTAGTTAAACTTACAGCAGTTATCAAGACTTTTTAACGCCATTAGGTGTTCGAGGCTAGCAATGTACCTAGAGGACATTCCATGTACATAGATCATATGACATTGTTTTCTTTTATTGTTAAAACGTTCCTACGCTGGAAAAGATCAATATGAATGATCACCAAGAGGCCCTGGGGACATGGAATGTCCTCCAGATATTCGGCAATCGAACCTATTTTAATTGATTGATAAGTTGAAAATATTATGAAGACTTTTAAACGAAATTAGTATCCTCTAGTAAACATCCCTTCGTTGAAAGAGAATAAAAAACACATAAGAGTGACTATCAAGGCATCTGGGGAACATGGAATGTCCTCCAGGCAATCGGCGCCTTTTTTATTGGTACTTTAATCATAGAGAAGTTTAAAACATTTTTAACTTCTATGATTAACCAACGAATAAAAAGAGTATTTTTTAAATTAATATTCTAACTAATCAAAGTAAAATGTTGTCAAGTTTTAGAACAATTGGAATTGGAAGGATGTTAACTAATTTTTAACTACAAAAGAACATGAAATAAAAGAAATATCATAGAGAAATGAGTGTCATTAAGATTTTTGAAGGCCAATCGTTACTTTCATTCATTTTTAACATAAGGATGTTTACTGATTTGATAAAAGATGAACAATATGCAATGATATACACACAATCAAAATCATAAAGCAAATATGCTATTTTATTAACAAATCTAATGTTTAGATAGGAGAGACATGGAATGTTATCCAGGTGTTCCATTAGTAACGCTTATTTTTAAGTTCAGTAAACACAAAGAAATATAGTTCCAAAATTTTTGGACAAAATAAGGTCATTCTTTAATGTTGTTTTTTTTTGACAATTTTTAACAATAAAAGGAGAACCATGAGAGACATGGAATGTCCTCCAGGCACAATTAGGACTACATAGATCTTTTACTGTTAAAAACCAATAAACGTTGAAAAAGAATAAATAATACATAATAATGATCACCAGGGGGTCTGGGGGACCTGGAATGTCCTCCGAGTATTCGGCAAACGGCGCCCTTTTTGTTGGTTGGCTTCTCAAAGAGAAATTAGAAATGTTGTGAAAGTATTGCAACGCATTTAGGAGTACGTAGCTAGGAGTGTACTTTGAGGACATTTCATAGATGTTTTGATGGTCCATCTTTTTTTATTAAAAATAAGTAAACGTCCTTTCGATAAAATATTACAAAAATCAGAGTGATAACTCATAATCATAGAGAGGGAACGTTCTCTGGGTGCTCTGCAGGCTTCTTTTAGTTGTTTAAATTTAGAGGAGACTATGTCAATGTCTTCAAAACTTTCGTCTTTTTTTTTTTCGTTAAAAATCAGTAAACATTTCTATGTTGGAATAGGTTAGCGTTAAACATTAAATATGTTTTCAAAATTTTTGGACACAATCAGGAGAACGTAGTGAACATAGTTTACTGATATAAAAATAAAAAACACCAAAGAATTTATGGATATGGAATGATATCGAGTTATACTGCTAGCTACATACACTTAATTACGTTCTCTCAGTTAGTTCTTTGTTTATCCAACCAATAAAAAAATTTAGTTTACCCTGGTTCATTTTTTACTGATAATAATCAGAAATCCCCCAAACGTTGAAAAAAAAAATAAAAACACATAAAAGTGACCAGTGATGGGTGAACCATAGATGTGGTCTGCAGGCTTATTGTTAGTTAATTAAATTTAGAGAAGTGTAGACAGTGATCAAGATTTTTGAACACAATTGCAAGTCTCCAAAACATTCTTTATTTATTGTTTAAAAATCAGTAAACATACCTATGTTATAGAAGGGAAACAATGCTAAATAATTATCACCTGGGGATCAAAGTACTCGGCAAACTACCCACTTCCGATTGGTTGGTTAAACATACGAAAGTTAAAAATATTTTTAGACACAATTAGGAGTACCTAGCTAGCAGTGTACGTGGAGAACATTCCAAGTCTCTAAGACCCCATGGTGGTCATTCTGATGATACTTTTTCTTTTCCCAACGAAGGAACTTTCATTGAGTTTTAAGAATAAAAGATAAAGAGAGAATTTAGAGGGCATGGAATGTCCTCCAGGTGCTCTGCAGGCTTCTTATTGATTAGTTAAACTTAAAGAAAGTAGGAATTCATAGCTAGCAGTGTACCTGGAGGACATTCCATGTCCATAGATCCTCTTACGTTGAAAGAGAATAAATAACTTATAAGAATCGTCTTGGAAATATATCATCTTCTCCAGGTACTATGCCAACTACGCTCTTTTTATTGATTTTTAATGTCTTATAACAGAATTAGGAGCTAATAGTATATCTAGAAGGTTTTCTAATGGTTCATCTCTTGTTGTTAAAAATGAATAAACATTCTTATGTTTGGAACAGAATGAAAGCTACCATCAGGTAGTCTGGCAGGGAAGTTAAAAATGTTATCAAGATGAGCACAATTAAGAGAATACAATTAGCAGTGTAGCTGGAGGGCATTTCATATTTCCGGATCTCCTAGTGGTCCTTCTGTTATTGTCAAAATTATGTAAACATTCCTATTTCGAAAAAGAACAAAAAATACATAAGAGAGTTCACCTCAGGGACACGGAATGTCTCTTTGAGGTTCTCAGCAAACTACACTCTACTTTTTGGTTACCTAAACTTACAGAAGTTAAAAATGATATCAAGATTTTTGACATTATTAGAAGTACGTAGTTAGCAATGTATCTGGAGAGCATTCCATATACATAGATCATCTGATATTATTTATTTTATTACTAAAAATCAATAAACGTTCGTACGTTCAAAGGGGATAAATAACACATAAAACTGATGACTAGGGGGTCTGGGAGACATGGAATGTTCGCCAGGTACTCAAACGACGACCTTTATATTGGTTGGCTTATCAAAGAAAATTTAGAAATGTCGTGAAGATATTTCAACGCAATTATACAAACGTAGCTATCGGTGTACCTGGAGGACATTCCATAGATGTTTCGGTGATTCTTCTCTTATTATTAAAAATAAGTAAACGCCTATTTGTTAAAAGATTAAAAAAATCACAGTGATAACTTGGCAAACCGCGCCCTTTTTATCGGTTGGTTAATCATAGAGAAGTTAAAAATGTTACTTAGATGAAGAAAGATCAGCAAAAGATCTATGGACATGGAATATCTTCAAAGTACGCCACTAGTTACGTATTCCTAATTGCGTTCAAACATCTTTATAACATTTTTAGCTGCTTTATGATGAACCACACAATTAAACGGGTGTAGTGCCTGGAGGACATTCCATATCCCTCAGACCTTCTGGTGGTAATTCTTTAACGTTGCTTTCATTCTATTCCAACATTTACTGATTTTTAACAATAAGCGACAAATCATCAGGAAGTCTGGAAAATATGAAATGCCTTCCAGCTTAGCTACGTAGTCCTAATTCTGTCACAACACATTTTAAACTTTCTTTCTATTTAACCAACCAATTAACAAAGAATAATATAGGTATACAAAAGTAAATTAAGCTATCAAAATGATACTAGAAGTATATAGGTACCTATTGTTAGTTTAAACATAGAAAAATAAAATGTTATCAAGATTTTTAGACGCAATTAGGAGTTCGTAGCTAACAGTTTACCTGGAGGGCATTCCATGTCTCTCTCATCTGATAGTCATTCTGATGTGATTTTTATTCTTTTCTAACAATATTTGTACATTTTTAAGACCACCAAAGAACATCTTCATAACATTTTAAACTTCTCTATAAATGACTAACCAATACCATGTGCTTGGAGGACATTCCATGTCCCTCACACTTGCTGGTAGTCATTCTTTAATGATGTTTCTGTTCTACACCAATGTAGGAATATTTATTGATATTTAACAATAAAATGAGATACATGTACAGTGCCAGCTACGTACTTCTAATTTTCATCCAATAAAAAAACGTAGTTTACCGAGACCCTGGAGGATATTCCACGTTCCCTAGACCTCCTGGTCCTGTGGGCCTCAGCAAATTAATTGGTTGGTTAGCTAGAACAGTCATTGTACATACATCATCTGATATTCTTTATTTTACTGTTAAAAGTCAGAAAACCTTCCTACGTTAAAAATGGATAAATAACACATAAGGGGGATGTCCTCCGAGTACTCGACAAACGACGACCTTTTTATTGGTTGGTTTATCAAAGAGAAGTTACAAATGTACGTCGCTGGCAGTGTACTATGAGGACATTCCAGAGATGCTTTTCTGCTCCTTTTTTATTATTAAAAATAAATAAACGTCTCTTGGATAAAATATTACAAAAGTTAGACTGATAACTTGACAAACAACACCCTTTTTATCGGTTGGTTATTTATATAGAAGTTAAAAATGTTACTTAGATGAAGAAAGACTAGTAAAGGATCTATGGACATGGAATGTCCTCAAGGTACACTGCTAGTTACGTACTCGTAATTGCGTTCAAACATCTTTATAACATTTTTAACTACTATAACATTTACTGAACGAGCACGAAGTAACTAATAGTATACCAAGAAATTCTGTGTCTTTAACAATAGAACAATAAAATGAAAGTTACACTAAAGAATTATCATCAGAAGCTTTAAGAGACATGAAACATTTTCCAGGTACTTGGCAAACCTTCGCTATTTTTATTAGTTGGTTAAAATTCAGTAAACATCCGTACGTTAAAAGAGAACAAAAAACACATAAGAGGTTCTGGGGGACAAGACAAGACTAAAAGATAAATCACTGTGGTTGTAGAGGCATGGAATGTCTTCCAGATAATCGTAAAACTACAATTTTGATGTTATCAAATGTTATCAAGGTATTTTATTATAATTCAATGTCCATATATCTCTTGGTGGTCCTTTTATTGTTAAAAATCAATCCCTAGCTCAAAAGAGAATAAAAAAGTGACCACCAGGAGGTCTGGGGCACACAACATGTTCTCCACGTCAGTGCCTAGCCAGCTAAGCTCAGTAAAATCAGAAAACATCCATATGTTGGAATAGAATGAAAGCAATAGCATTTTACGAGGGGGTCTGGGGGACATGGAATGTCCTCCAGGTATTCGGCAAACTACGCTTTTTAAGACTAAGATTTTTAAGACACAATTAGAATATAGAATATCCTCCAGGTATTTAGCAAACAACAACTTTCGCATTGGTTGGATAAACATAGAAAAGTTAAAATTGTTACTAAGATTTTTGAACACAATTATGTAGTTAGCAGCGTACCTGGAGGACAATCAATGTTCATCTATGGTTGTTAAAAATCAGAAATTCTCTCTACTTTGAACAAAAACACATAAGAGTGACCATCTGAGGTCTGTCTGAGGGACAAAGAATGTCCTCCAGGTACTCAGCAAACAACTCCCTAGATAAAAAAGTTATGAAGATATTTCAGTACATCTAAGAGTACGCAACTGGTAGTGTACCCTAAGGACCATGTCCATAAATGCTTTGGTGGTCCTTTCATTGCTAAAAATAAATAGACGTCCTTTTGTTAAAAGAGAATAAAAACAATGTGGTCACTAGACAATTGGAAAGACATGAAATGTCCTCTAGGTACCCTGCAAGGATTGCTCTTTTTATTAGCACGTAGCTAGCAGTGAACCACTTAAGGATTGTCCACAAGATACACTGCTAGCTACATACTCGTAATTGCGATAAAACATATTAATAACTTCCCTATGATTTACCAACCACAACAAGAGCGTAGTTTACCGAGTACCTGGAGGACATTCCATGTCTCTCAGACCCCCTGGTGGTAATTCTTTAGTATTGCTTTCATTTTATTCCAACATAGGGACGTTTGCTGATTTCCAACAATAAGAGATGAACCATCAGGTGCACTATTAGCTACCTACTCCTAATTCTGTTATGACACCTTGATAATATTTTTATCTTCTTTAGGTTTAACTAATCAATAAGAAGTTTGCATAGTAATGGATCTTGAATGCAGTCTACGAACTCATAATTGTGTTCAAAAATCTTCACTTTTTTGTATTTAAACAACCAATTGAAAGAGCTTAGTTTGCCGAGCAGGATCATTTATTATTGTACAAAATCATTAAAAATCCTTTTGTCTGGAGGCATTGAATATTCTCAATTAGAAGTACGTAGCTGTATCTTCTTTTATTGCTCAATATGAATAAGTATCCCTAAATAGGAAAAGAATGGAAACAATGCTAAAGAATGGCCACTAGAGAGTCTGGGGAACATGGAATGTCCTCCAGGTACCTTACAAACTCCGCTCTTCTTATTGGTTGGTTAAACATAGAAAAGTTAAAGATTTTTGGACACATTAGAGTTCGTAGCTCAATCTGATGTGATTTTTATTCTTTTCCAACCAAGGAATATTTACTGATTAAGAATAAAGTGTGTTGACAGGTGTCTCGTTAATTTTGCTGTAAATCGGGACTTAACAGACGTTACGAAGCTCAAGAAACAGAGAAATTAACTATTGCATTACGAAGTAGGCTAGTAATTGTTGATGGTGCGAAACAAAAGGCTTTAGAAACAGGCTGTTGGTAAGGTTGGTTCATCCGAGAGGTCGACCTGAGAGGTCGATTCAGGATCTGACAGTCCAGGTAAGCAAAATTAGAACAGAACAGGGAGAAATAAATGAGGATGTGAGGAAGATAAGAGAAGAGAACAAAGAACTAAAAAAAGAAGATGAGACTCTCAAAATAGAAAATGAGCAGATAAAAGAGAAGATCAACAAAATTGGACAGCATTGAAAAACAAGGCAGAAGAAAAAACATTATTATAAAGGGAATAAATCTGGAAAACAGGGAACATACAGAAACTAAGAAGGAAGTTGAGAAAATCTTCAAGGAAGACTTGCAGATCGATACAGCACCTCGAAGAGTCAC
>JAUIMW010001537.1:0-12328 GCA_033557785.1 Enochrus cinctus
GATTATTTACTTGGCAAAAATCCAACAGTCGTGATCCATTATTATTTCTCGTGTTTTCACCATGATCTCCAATTATTACTCCGTATAAATTGTCTTTCTTACTAATCCTGCCATTAAAATCTCCCATCACAAACATTTCACCCTCTGCCGTGATTGCCAATCTTTCCCAAAACATATCTTTCTTTTCATTCTTCTCGTTCTCATCTGGTCTATATACAGCTATTATTGACATGAGCTGCGTTTGCTGTTTTATTTCCAACACTAAAATTCTCTTTGTTACTGCCTCCCAGTTACGTATTGAGTTTTTGTGTTTGCTGTGTATAAAGCATCCTATACCTGCGGCTGCTCTCTCATTTCTCTCCACTCCACTGTACACTAACAGATAGACAACCAAACAGTCTAGTCTCGCTTGTTCAAACTCCCTACACAACTCTTTTTCCTTTCCATTTAAGCTTCCGATATTCCATGTTGCCATCCTCATTACTCTGTGTTGTCTTTTCCTCGCATGTCTTTCCTGTTTGCATATGTTGACCTTTGTCATTTCTCTTCTTTAATTTTTTCCATCTTGCCCCTCTTTTATCATTTTTGCCTCCTCAGCTCCACCACCTTTCTTTCCTGTCAGACTCACTACCATATTCGTTACCTTATCCATTGCCATGTCCATCTTATTATTTCTCACTTCATCTATCTTGATTAGTTTTTTGGGTTCATTTCCAATTTTTATGTTCTACTGTTCCATCTCTATTCTTAATCGTGCCTGTTATACCCAATTTTGACTTGTTTTCCCATTCTCTTTTGTTCCTCTGCATTTAACCTGATATCTTTCTGTTTATTTCTCTCTCTATTTGTTTGATCATCATTAATATATACTGGTTTACCCTTCATTTTGCATTATTTCTTGTTTCTTCTCCTCATCTTCCAGTTGTAGCAGCATTGTTGCCTTCCCTATTTTTTTCATCATTGTAGGTTGCACATCAATGTTCATCTCCCCCTCGAAAAAGTCGACTGCTGTTTTTGTAAGTTCTACCTGATCACTGCCCTTTGGTTCCAGTCCCCTATATTATTATATAATGAATTTATTATTCCCATGCTATAATTCACTAATTAGGCATTCCAAATTAATATCGTAATTATTGCTATTGCAATATATATTTTCATTACGATTTAATTGACTTATAAGAATCATATATAAATCCTGAAAACTGTGGCCTTGAATCCAAAAATGTCTGCCACTTGGTTTGTCTGTCCGTGTTTTCTCAAACAGTCAAACTGTTGAAAGTATCCACTTGAAATTTCATATTTAATGTTTTAATAATAATTCCGATGAAAATAGACTTACTGGAAGAAGCGCATTACTTTTGCGTTTTTTCTACTTTTGTCTAAAGACGTTTTTCTGAAAAAATAAAATCGTGAAAAAATCCTAATTTTGTGAAATGTGCATGTGAAATTTTCAATCATTTACCTGTAATTTTTTTGAGAATTTTTTTTATTTATTTTTTTTATTGTAGGAGATAATTATTTTGTCAAAGTGTTTTGGTGTTTTTTTATTGCTGGAAGGCGATGATACAATGTGTTTAAAGATTTCTTAGTACCTATCATAGTTACTACAATAGCTAAATTTAGAGGAAGCATTTCAAAAGACTTTTGACATTTTCTAGTTTAGTCAAATATACGGTAATGACCGGATATAATTCCCAGCCAGATGTGCATTTTTCCTTTCAGTTTATTGTAATCGCTTCTTCCAACTGAGAACAAGTGAGCGGATATATAGCACATGCTGAAGTGTCAAGATCGTAAGTGACCTGAAATCTATTCGGATATAAAGAAACGACTTCCAACTTAGAGTAGCGTGTAATAAGTTACAAAAGCTATTATTGTGTGACCATTCAATTTTTGACAAGTAGAATGCGAAGCGCTACAGAGATGCTTTAGTAGAGAAACTGATTCTTAACTGATTTAAAATTTAAAATGCTGCAGAATTACTTAATTAGAGAAATACTTTCCGGGTTACATGACTCCTATAAGCCCAATAAAACCAATAACTCTAACAGGCCGTTAAATATTCAAATCTGCCAGTTTCTCACTTAAGAAGTAAGAGTTTTCTAGGAGCTATTAGTTAAAGTGCTAGACATATATTAACCTAATATTTCCTGAAGATTCTTCTCAAGGCACAAATGAATAAAATTACAGCCAGAAGCAAAAACGCAAGACCTAACGCAATTCCAGAGGTAATTTAAGATCGCATTTTGTTTATTACACAGCAAGCTGGCAACTGTGAAACATTAAGTACGTTTTTAATTTTAGCTCCGAGACAAATGACCTCACGTAATAAATTCTTTTAAACATCCTAAACGTGGTTTAAACTGTAATAATTTTCTGTGACGTAATCTAGCGTTAAAGCCATGAACAGTTCTTAGACTAATTTAGTGGTTATAATAAAGCGACCAGGCGGACATCATAAAGCGACATCATTTCCCGGATTCCGCTGTTCGGTTAACTCAGTATACATGGAGCAATATTCACATTTCACCCTGACAGGACTATATATATGTAACGTATGCTCTGAGTTAATTTGAAAACAGTGGTGTGGTCCATATATCGGCCAGATTATTACCCGTGCGCGCTAGTGCCTCTACGGCTCAACTACTTAATCAAACTGGATGGTTCTCGTTAATTGATTATGGTACTACAATTAATTTTACTTTCCATTAAATAAATTATGATTTAGACTGTGTAGAACTAGCAAGCTAACTCTTAATCGCGATAACGTATGCAGCGGCAATTGTTGCGTCTAATTAGTAAATACGATCTCCCCTTTGTATCCTTAAGCTAAACATATTATCTGGATATTTTCTCGTAGAGCAGCTGGTTTCAAGTTATGGCTTTACGTAAATTCCCTGAAGAGGTTTAACAGCCGGGAGCTCAACTGGCTTAGAGAATTCCAACAATTCATTGGAATTTTATAATATTTACAAAAAAGATCATTAAATTACATAAGGTATTTCACGTTGTACTTAATTAAGAAAATAAAAATGTAGGCAGATATATAACAACTTGTGTTGTTAAATTATATTTGGGCGTATAAATATTTTTTGAGTGGAAGTATACAATTAAATACTCACGGCTTTTCACCGGGGGTTAAACCCTGAAAACGGCAATTCCTTAGAGAGTTATACAGGACATATTTAAATACCTATTATAGCTTAACCAGAGTTAGGTTTTAATGCTTTGGGCGAACACATAAAAGGGATATTATTTTTTAATTCTACAAGATCCGTAAAAAATTCATTCTCTCTACGTAGATATTTACCATTTTATAGGGGTAAATATACTCATAAAATTGTATTCAATTTGTAGGGACGTAAAATATTTTCCAGTAACCTTCCAACATACGCACCACTTCACTTCAAACCGACGAGGAAAATGCGACTCTCCCACTTTTCACGTCTTTAAGCCGTAAGAAAGGCAAGGTAACTTTATACACGGCACCTATTTTTTAAATTAAATTTTCTTTTAGAAGATTTTACTTTGCAATTTTGTCTTAAGTCGAGCGTAAGGAAAGTACGTAAAGAGTTGGTCTTTTTTAAATATGTAAAAGTTACCTCTGTACTCTTCTAAAGAAAAGGGATTTTCAAACTTATACCATTGAAGAAAAAAGACCTTTTCTCATTAAATGGCCTTAGTTCTAATTATATTTGCCTACTCATCGACAAGAACATTATTACTTCCTTAGACTGGGCGCAACTGTTAATTTGTCTTAAAAACTCTGTAAATATTAACGCTTCCTGTCATTGCCAGGAAGTATTTATACATTTTCTGTAGCTTCTATGCTCAAAACGTTCTTTAATATCTTATAGTAGTTAGTACATTATAAATTATATTTTAATAGTTGTTTATTCTACAATATATACGTTCCTCTTATTGATTGATATACAAAGAGGTAGACATTTTAAGTTTTTATTATACGAACATTTTGCCATAAAAAAACCACAGTTACTCCTAACTCTTAAAAATAAGCTGTAGTGAGAGATATGAATAAATATTGTATATTTACATTATTTCTACATTTATTGAATACCATCGCAAAATATTTTAAATTCTTTAGTAGAAATATTTACTGTATTACTTATTTTATAATGTAAAATTTAAATATAATATATTTTAATATAAAAACTGTAAATATGAAACATTTTTTATTTATTTTCTCCTTGAGAAATTGCTTTGAATTTTGACTTTTTAACAATTATATGCTTTTATTGAGTAAAAAAATACAAAGGGCACCTGAAAACAACAAGTCGCTTTTGATTTTTAAAACTGTAATAATTATATTGTTATGATATCGTTTATGTGTTACAGTCCATGTAACAAATTCAGTAGGTTTGATTTCGCTGATTTGCTATATTGTTTCGACGTTAATAAGTTAACTTATTTGATACTGTAATATAAGAATTTCAAATTGCAAGCGGATGATATAGTGGGGTGCAAATCCAAATCATTAAATAATATTGTTGATACAATACAATCTTACGAGAGGGCATTATGTTTCGAAGTCAGATAAAGTAACAAATATTAAGTGACTGGCGTAACCTTTCTATATAGATATTTCGTTTACGCCATAATCATAAATATGAAATTAAGCTTCGTCAGCAACGTTTTAGCAGAAGTTTTAAAAGGCGAAAGACGTTCGTGTATAACACATGAATGAGCGAATGTATATAAAAGGCAGATCGTCGTCGAACGCGGTCTATATTTGGTCATATTCGGTTCAACCCTGTATTCTATACATGTCCTGCCACTGCCTTTGAATAGGGAATCAGTGAGGATAAAAACACGGTCAATTCTCTGCAGCGCCATAGGTTGTCGATACTTTCAAACCGCTCTAAAAAGGAACAAGAGATGATGAAAACGTGTGCTTTTTTATTTTAACGCTGCATCTGGTCGTAAGTTAATACCGTACGTGAGAAGACTTCGGATGTACTTTTGTTTCGGTGTGATCTTTCAAGAAAAAAATATATATTTCATAATATTTTATAAAGGAAATTTCATGTTTCTTTGCGAGGGCGCTTTCAAATTTCGTAGCTCTTTCCTTTGTTTCCCGTGTCTTTCGGATGCTCGAGTTAATGGCGTAGATGGAAAACAATGGCCTTAATTACGAAGTTACTCTAAAAGGTAATGTTAAGAACAACAAAAATAAACCACACGATGTATTTTTATAGAATTGCTTCTAAATGTTAAGACAGATATTGTTTACAATAAATTTAGTCCTGTTAATGTTCCAGGAAACTAGATTCTTAGCGGTACTTGCAAGGGTGGAAATGGTTCACTTCGTGAATTTAACTTAGCAAAACGTAATCTGGCCGAAGCAACTCTTGTTATATTGATACTTTAACTGAATAATTAAATCTAGATTATGTAGAAAGCTATTTTAAAATAAAATTAAATCAAATATTCCTATTTTCCAATATTTATTTTCTAATAAAACGATTTATTGCCATTGTTATATTCCTTAACTGGAATCGTTCTCAGTTACTAAGTTTTCTTGTTATTTTTATGACTATAGTTTTTAATGGGAGGCTTCAAGCTTTCAAATTGGAATTGGAGATTTTTATTTGAGTTTTACAATTAAGGAGACTTTATCATTCCTATAGATATTCAAAATAGAAATATTATTGATGATTTGATTATTTATTCAATTTTGGAAGTAAAGAACAACACCTTGGCACTTATAGAATCGCTAACAGATAAAAATTAAAGGGTTTTCCCACTTCACTTTTAATATTCCAAAGACCCTTTGAAGGAATTAACACTTGAAAATCCCACACTTACCCTTATTTAAAGTATCTAACGCCCGCCACTCAGCCTTGTAGTGATTCAATAGGGTGGTATGTAAATGTGTCAGTTTTCACGCCCTGATTGACTTGAGCTAGGGATCCACCCCGTTCTAAGCCACCCTCAGCATATATCGTACAATAGCTCCCCCACCCTCACGGCTAATAATATCCAGTCATCATGACGACTGGCTCTGACACATCACGCCTGGACTAGTGACGGCTTTTGTCAGATGGATTTGCTAATCAGAAATATGTTTTGGTTGTATGTTACACTCTCTGAAACACGTCGAGTGCAATTTCACTTTCATTTTTAGCACCTATAGAATTCCACATGAAAGCAAAACTACGGCCTGTAATTAATGTACAACGTTGTGTGAAGGGAACAGCGCGTTCAACAGTGGCAGTTTTAAATTACAATCTTTCCGCGCAGAATGTGATAAATTAAAAAAAAAAGGTTTTGGTATTTTAACTTTTCATAAAAGATTCGATTAAAACGGCAAAGTCCCCCGTTATAATTCACTTTAATATAAATTTTGATTAATTTTATAATTACATTTTTTGTTAATAGTATGTCATCGTGGCTACGAATAGAAAATGGCATTCTTTTAAAATTCCATCAATAATTGAAATGTTTTCAGATATTATCAAGATGAATTGCAGTACACAATTGCTAAATATCTTTCATTTATTCGTCAATATTTTCCGTGAGGATTTGTTGTTGGCAAAAGAATAAATATACGTGTTAGATAAATTGGAGGATTTCAATTTTTAGAAATTCTAGGTTAAGTAATGGTGAATTGTGTGTGTGTGTCTTTGTGCTAATTTATTGATCAATGGAAGAATATTCCAATTAAAATGTATACGAGCAGATAATTCTAATTTTTATCATGAATGTCCCAAAGAGAATTTAAACCTTAATAATTTTTCTTAAGTCAAAACGACGAGGTCTCTCAGGCCTCATTTTCCCATATATAAACCTATAAAAGAATCATAGTGACGCAGTAAAGAAAAAAATATAAAAAGTATATTAAGCGTTTCTCTTCATATCGAATGAATAAAATAAATTTTAAGCCAACGTGAGAGTTTATCCAAATGTTAATAATTAAAATGATAATTATAAATGTTATATTAATGACAAATAAAATGACTGGGTTGATTATCAAAAATAGGCCGAGGCGTTCCACGTTCCGAAAACCTGAAATTGAGATCAAATTTTTACGCTCAAAAACACCCAACTGTGTACCCAAAAGTGAGGTACAATGATCATAAATGTACCAGAAAATTCTACAAAAATATAAATCGTTTGAAATTTGAACATGGATGGACTATATCTCATATTTTTAAAATCAAACTAATAGCAATATGAGGATGAAATGTATGATTTGAACCATATATTTTTTCGGTGCCAATAACTATTCAACACTATTTCGAGTTGCTTTTGAGTGAACAAAACGATCCTTTTTTGGATCGGTTCGCCACATGTGATGAAAAGTGGGTCCTCTATGACAACAGAAGACGTTCAGGACAGTGGTTGGACACCGATGAGCCACCCAGGCAGGCTAAAAAAGACCATAGTGACAGTGGTCAGCGGCTATTCTCTATAACTTTCAAAAAAGGCAAATGCGTTCCTCATGAACTGAAACCGAGAAACGTTGAAAGGCGAAACTAGTTGAATGAAATGCAAAAAAGTAAGGGTTTTTTACATCGGAATGGAGATAAGAAATTGATATTCTACGATAACACTTCCCAAGAAGAAAAATTACTTCGCTATGGACGGTCAATGATTGCCATTGACCACAACATCAAAACTAAAGCCGAATGTTCATAGTTTGAAGATAATATTACTGTCTAAATAAAATGAAAAATAAAAAATCCTCTCGTTCTACAGTAAATTATTTAATTTCACAAATTGATTTTCAGCAGAATTTCTCACAATTTGCAAAGAAATGAATGCGACAAAAGTTACCCATTGTCGAAGTGTGTCTAAAAAGATGATCGTCTCGATGGTTGTCTCAAAAGCAGATCATGTAACAACAATTCCTCTACAAGATAGAAAAACAGTTAAAACCGATTTTTACATAACCATTGATTGCCACAAATAATCGCTGAGCTTCCAAAACCAACCCAACATGACGAATGATTCTCCACTAATACAATGAAACTTCACATAGAGCTCATTAAAGTCCCGAAGTAAGTCCTAATGATGTTTTTACTTAACCGCGTGGTCATAGGTTCTAGTCAGTTTGTCCATCTCTACATGAAAAATGACCTACGTATAGAGATATTTTCGATAAAAGAATTGTACCAAATATCAATATCACCCCTCTAACAATAATGTATGGAAGTTTAATAAAAACAAATTAAAAAACAATATATGAATTTTGTTCTTTCTCAAGTAAAAAAATATATATAGTTCTTTCCGAATAATAATATATAGCAAAGTCATAAATACAACGTGCTTGAAAAGGCACAGTCGATGTTATCTGAGCAACAGTTAAAATAAATGTTTAGCAGGCAGTACAAAGCCAAACAGAGAAATGGAAATAAGTAAAGCAGGAAAGTTTTCTGAAGTACGTAGTTTATAATTAATATGATATGTATTGTTACGAATTTGATTTATTTAACAGGGTATTGTATTAAAACAAGTGTTTGTTTACTTAATTTGTTTTGTGTCAATTACTACACAACTATAGGTTATATCGCTATATCGCGATACGGCTGTATCCGATCTCCCTTTTTTACGATTGCGACATTCTAGAATCGGAATTTTAGAACCTTCGTGTCGTTCCTTTCTCGAGCGCCTAGAATCTTCGCATCTAGAAAGTTATATATGCTTGATTTCGTAATACTATCCCTATCTTAAGACTGATCGTCCCGAGGTCTTCCTCCTCAATTCATGAAGAGCTTTCCAAAGGCCTTCATAGGTGGGTTTGTGGAAATATTTTTTCGTCATAAAATAATGTAACTGCTGTTTGCCATTCCTGATGATAAATACTCGGCTCAGCCGTGAAACTTGCTCTTGAAGATCCTCAACTTGTCCAAACCTCTTCCTAAAGTTTGAAGGTATTCCTTTGTTCATATTTAAATCTGCCAACGCGCAGTGGACCAAAGGATAACCCTTGGGCATTTTAAACAGGTTGGCGCTCTATTCAACAGTTATGACATGACAAAATTTGCTGCCATTTCGTGCCTTCGTCATGAAGTTCTGGGATCCTTTATTAGTGGGAGACTTATTAAGCTCTTGTACTCAAGTTCGTCTACTTCGTGATTTCATTAATAGGGAGCCAAGCGATTTCTGTATATTATTTTTGGTAAGGCCCTTGACGACATTTATCCGCTTGATAACCTCGTATAGCACTTCCCATTCCTTCTGGAGTTTTGGGGAGTATCCTGTTGGCCGAGTTGGGTTATACAGCCAACCTTCGTATCCTTGATTGAACCCTCCAGCGTCAGCTTTTCAATCAAAGCGATCCTTCATCTTGTCACTAGCTTTGCTGATTCGACGACGAGTCCATCCTTCGTTGCAGCTTCTCGACATAATCTTCTCCAACTTAATTCTCTTGTGGTGGTGTGCCATAAAACAGGTTGGCCGGTAGTCTGGAATTTCTTCCAAATACTATCTTTGCTGCTCATACGCTAATGGTTTCTTGAGGCGATGAACGATAAGGCAATAGGAATAGATCTAGATGTTCGTCCCAGTTACGCTCATGGCCTGCGAGAACTTTGGCTCCATCAGATTGATTCTTGAAATAGTTCAGATTCAATGTTTCGTCCCTGGTTAAAATGAAGCCCTAATGGCACACCGAATCAAAAGATCCGGTTCTTCGCCAATTTCTCAGCTACTGACGATGCTTTCTAGTTTGGTATAGCATATGCTTTTATCCATTTGCTTAAATAATCCATCGCACATGTTTCCAGAAGTTGTTTCTGGAAATGACAAAGTCATGTCTTTTGCTATTCTTTCAAATTATGATCCGACATTATACTGCTCTTGTCTACTTCCCGATGGTCCATTAGTAGCTGCAAACACGTCGCACCTTCTGCACCAAGTCTTTACATCTTCCTGCCAGTTGACCCAGTAGAACTTCTGTTGAATTTTCTTAATAGTTTTCTTGACTCCAAGATGCCCACCATAAACTCTGTCGTGAATTTGTTGTAGTGCTTCCTCCCACCCAGGTCTTCAGTTATTATTTTTTCTAGATTTGTAGAGATTCCTTCTTTGGAAAACACATTCTTTCTTAAAGATGTGACATTTATTTGGACTCAGATGGGCACTTTTAAATCTTTTGAAGAACTCCCTTAGGTTTTGAAGGTGTTCTTCAAAAGTCCGTCGGTTACGATGATGTCATCAGAGCACTACCACAAACCATTGCCAGTCGTGAAGTACTAAACCATCTAGCCTGAGAAAGAGTATCCTGGGTATCGTCAATTCTTGGAAGAGGATTTTTTCGTGACATCGGTTAAACTTCGATAGCACAGGCTACGATGAAAAAAATTTAGCATATTTAATTAGTGTTTTTAACAGTACTTTTTTGTGGTGATTGCGGTAAAAATAGTGACAAAATTCCCTAGATAAGTCACAAATTTCTCTTGAAATATTGTTTTATTCAGCGGTTTTCAGGTTCGGTATGCTTTCGATTTCCAATATTACAGCTTATATAAGTGGTTAGTTTTAATGGTGAACAGGTAAATCATTTGTTTTGCTTTTATTTAACGTTAAAATAATAAAAATAAAACTAAAATTTTACGTTTTTCCAAATACTTTTATTTTGTATGCAAACCTTGCGTGATAGAAAAAAACCAATGTCATTTGAAATGAGTGCAAAAAACTACATAAAGATAAGTTAAGAAAATCAAAATAATTTTTAAAAAAGTTTTTTTTTTGCAGACCTGTGTTGTCGACGCAAAATCGGGTAGTCCCACCTTTCTTTCAAACCAGCACCACAGGATACGTCCACGGACTATTAGAAGGCTCTATCACTCCTTCTTCGAGCACTTTCAGTAGAAAAGCGTCGGTTTCTTCTCGTTTTGTTAAAGAGAGTAGTCTGGGCTGTTGACGAATGGACGTAGAATTTTTAGTATCAATTCTGTGTTGAAAAATGTTCGTATTGCCATAATCAGTCTCTGTAGCTGCAAATATGCCTATAGAGATCTCCCAATAACGTTGCCACTTCAGCTTGTTGGCCTGTAGAATGATTGTCTACACCATCATCTAGAAGTTTCTGAAATTACCTACTTGCCTTTCTCACAAAAGTGAGAGATCATTTGCATTCATCGCACGTATTGGCATAGACTGGTTGATAGGAAGCGCCTAATCTCTTCATTTCCAAGTTTTAGAACTCCAGAATCCTAGTCTATCTCGGCGCCATAACCCATTTGAATATCATTCCCAAGGATAACTTGATCTTCAATACATGCAACAATCATGGTGTGTTTCACTGCCTATTTGGCTTTTGTATGCCCCGTCCTTTCACACTGGTAGCATTTCACTCCCTTCTCAGTATCTGGTGAGGTTTTGGCTGTCTATAAGCAAAGCCACCTGAATCTTACAGACCCAAGGAGAAATTTGGATCGCGATGACCTTCACTGCATCTTGCGATAGGTTATTGTAAGCCAATCTGGACAGTTTTTATATATCAGATGCAAATTCTTGGATTTCTTTATTCGGTTTTCGCTTCCTATTGTTTATTCTAGCCATGTATACTGTGGTCATATGAGCGTCTTCAAACCGCACCTCTAGGGCATTGACTAGACATAATGCCTAAAGAGCCTTTGATTTTGTACAGCACCAACAAAGCTTCTCTACAGTTATTTTCTTCTACTTTGCAGATTTTATCTTCCACATTGCAGATTTTATCTTCAAGTTCTACTTTCACTTCTTCGAGTTGTCCCCAAAGTTCGGTCTTAGTATATGTGAGATGTTCCAAAAGTTCGCTTTTCGGCAGCCAAAAGCCATTGTTCTGTTTGTCTTTTTTATCACTTAAGACACTATATGTTTGCCTACTTTATTTAATTCACTATGTTGTTTGTTTATTTTACCACTTTATTGTTGAAGCTAGTCACAAACACTATTTACTAACCCCACACCTCACACCACTGTTACGAATTTGATTCGTATAACAGGGTTTTGTAGTGAAACAAGTGTTTGTTTACTTAACTTACTTTGCACCAAACTGACTGGCTGCACTCCGATCCCCCTTTTATGTGGTTCCGACATTCTAGAGACGGTATTCCGGAACCCTCGAACCGTTTCTAACGAGTTTCTCGAGCGTCGTTAGAGTCAAAAAACTAATATGATAATTTTGCCATGCTTTCTGTTAGAGATATACATCTTGCATTTAATGTATTTCAACAACATAATTAAAAATGTCAAAGATTAAACAAAACTTTTGATTTACTAAAATGTTTTTCAGGAGTAAATTGTATCACATGAATTTTTAATATATCATTTAATAAATCACTACAGAAACTTCGAAGTTTGAGTCGTTACCTTCATA